>JAYEPQ010000018.1:9129565-9164565 GCA_036321105.1 Dracaena cambodiana
GATTATTTACTTTTCATTTTTCTTATTATGCTCATAATTATTTACTTGAAGTTATTTAGAGTATTATTATTTTAGTTGATACTCTTAAAAAATGCTCTTGGATTTGAAAGTTGGAACTAAATAATAAAGACGACTTGTAACACTTTTAACCAATACACCCCATATTAACACATCAAATTGAAGGGCCTCCAGATATTGATAGTGATCAATATGATGTAATAATGCTATCATATACTTCTATATCAATCTTATGCATTGATCAAGCCAAAAACTCTAATTTAGCCTTATCGATTATGAATGAGTTTTGATCGATCTATCTTGAAACGTATAAGTCAAAATGAAATTCTAACTTCGAGATCATCATTTTTCTATTTTTTAGATTTTTGATAATTTTCCTATATTTCTATAAGAAAGTTCAAATTCGATCGATACCGAGAACTAATCGGAGGTAGTTAGATTTTTCCGTAGGCGTAAACTTAATTCTATAACTTCAAATATAATTTTACTTTTAAAGATATTATTTCTCCTATATTTTTTATTTTTGAGAATTTCTTTAGAATTTTTTGAAAAAGTCCTAGAACCAGCAAAATACCTAATTTTTAATTTGTCGGTTTTTCTTTGACAAATTATATCCATACATCTAAAAATTATTCTGTGAATTGTAGTATGCTTGTGTTACTCCATTCTAATTTTAGTAATTTTCTAGGAATTCTCTGATTATGTCAAATTTATCAAGTCCAAAAACCTGATATATCATTTATATATTTTTTTCCTCTCTTTTTCTTTTTATCTCCATACAAGAACCATGCCTTGTCTTTTTGACCAGTAAAAATAATAATAAGGAGTAATATTGAAACTTATGTATGCATAAAACTTGGATAGTTGGGATCTAATAATTATGTTCGTACAAAAGAAAAACAACTAAATCTTAATATTTCAAAATATATCTTTCATCTAATTTCTCTCTAAATAAGCTAAATTCTATTGTTATGATCAATCATGAGAAGTTGCCTCCATGGTTATGCTGGTTGTGTAAATGAATAGATGTCCACTGAATATCCTTTTACGTACACACCCTTTTACTCATTTTTCTCCTCTCTTCTAAAATTTACTCTCTTCATCCTCACTCAAGAGCAAGGACAAAGGAGAGAGATGGCTGAAGCAAGAAGAAAAATTCCAAAGTTTGGAGCTATATATTATGGGAGTAAAGGGCCGAGGTAAATTGCAATATTCTTTTTACAGTTTTTTTGATTTTTTGTTGTTCTAAAGGCTAAGGCCATACATGGTGTTTGCATTCATGATCAAGTCATATTCTTATAGTGTGAATATTATATATAACATGATGAAGGAATTTGTGAGAACTTGGACTTAATGAAACTACTAAGTAGCAGGACTTACTACTACCTAGTGGAACGATCCTTCTTTCATGATTTTATTTTGGAATATGTTATTTTGGTATACTTGGAATTTTATCTTGCTTGCTTAATTGCTAGATAATAACCCAACAACAAGCTCAACCTAGGTTAGGGCTGGTTTTTAGAGCAGTTCCCATTTTAATTTAATACATTACTTGTGGATTTACTATTGTGGGATTTTCATATTAGTGCAGATGTTAGTTTATGATTTTTATAGGAGGATCGTGATCAGATAACTAATATGACTGAGTGGCAGGAATCTCATAGCCATCGGCCATGAAACAAATGCCAAGTAGTAGTTAAGACTGTTATTTGGCAGTCCAATCATAATCATTATTCATGGATATGGATCTTAACCAATAAGCTTAGTTTGAGATTTAAATTATTTGAGGATGGAAAGATTTTTTATAGATCTTACTAACATGAAAGTTGCTATATATATGTGTAAATTAGTTTTTAATAACTAACGTGATAAATAAAAGAAAGGATTTGATATAGAATCTTGAGATTATGAAACCATCATATATTGCCATTAGCTAAAGTCTTAACCATAGTCACATTGGAGAAAATTGGATCATCATGATGGAAGCTTATTGTTAAGAAAATCAAGTATGGGCTTATATAATAAATTGTGAAACTAAAACTCGAAACTAGAGTTTCTTGCTGCTAAGATAATTAGCTAGGACATACACAGTATTACTAAGGTCTGGGGGTTATATAATTAAATTTGGTAATATAATTAAAAAGTGGGAGAAATTTCAGCATAATCTAACTTTGTCAAATCGTTATGTGGCAGTCAACACCTCCAGATAGCAGTTCAGATAATTGTGGAACTTGACTCGAATACTTGTAGTCTAAATCTAAGTATTTTTATCTAGTTAGAATAGTGAAATTCCAGCGGGAGGATAGGGATAGCTATAGAGCTTCACAAGATTGAATTTTGATGATGGATCACCTTGGATTTTAAGCTATTAGAAATCAGTTATGAAATTAGAAATTACTTAGCATTGACTAGTATATATTAGAGCATGTAGTCTAGCTAACTAGACTAATTAGAGGAGTATACTATTGATATAATATTATACTCTAGTAGACTTGTAAGAGTTAAAATTATACTTTGTGCCACATCATGTTATGACTAGCGTGTTTATGAAATGATTGATGTTGCAACCCTATATGGCTATAGTTGAACAATCTTAACATGACACTGACATGGATATGTGGCACAACATGATATATGATAATTGACTTGTATGTAATGCATGGTGATTTACTGATACTTGATACATAACATGGACTATATGATGCATAATATGATTAACCATATTATGTTAAAGGATGGACATAATAAAAGGGACATAATGACAAGGTATGGACAAGAAATTACATGGCTATGAGAAATATATGCATAGATAGTCTAGACTTGATGTGGAATTGATTCTTGATTCTCAGTAATTGACAAGTACATGAATGAGATATATATGGATATGCCATGATATCTTGGTGAATCATGTGTATCGTGTATCTTAATATGGAGATGGAAGAAATTATTATATGGATAAGAACAGTATCATATAAGATTATAGTTAGCATAAAGTTATAACCAAGACTATTACTATAGCAACGCCTATATTTATATTCACAGATAGTATTTCAGTATTCTTTTATAATACATCTGATTATGTTATATAGATTATAGTCTACCATGTAGTGTATAGTGGTACGTCATGGCTTATAATTTTGGGTTATGGTCGGGTTCTGTTTATGCGCGGAAACTTATATGATATTTGAATCTAGCACATCTTATCAAACTCATAGTTTCTAATGACTAATATATAACATGGTCAAGACCTGAACACTTGACATTATTATATATCTTCAATTACTAGTACTTACTTGCATGATGCACTGCTTGTTATTCATATTTATCTATATTTGTATATAACCCTAAACATCACAGCTGGCACTGGTAAATCACAGTCATAGATTATTTCTCTTGTACTACGATAGTATGCTTGTTCACTCTCTATATGTTCTACTTATCGAATTTAATCCTCTTGATTTCAAAACATAGGTTGCAGGTTGAGTCACTAGTGTCTGGCACAAAATCTAGCAACAGTATTTCAGTATCTGTATGGTGCTATGTTTAGAGTGTGGCCAGGATTGACGATTAGTCGATCAGTGTGAGTTTCATATGGTAACCTTGCAAGTTAGATCGGAAGGAGCATAGCTCAATCAGATTGCGATATTTGAAAGTTGGTGAAGGCAGTCTACATCTATTTCATTTACCCTTGACATGGACATTGGACCAAGACATTATGTTATAACTGGGTTCAGACCGAGTCATTCCTGCAGAAGTACATAAAGCCACCTATCACCCAGATCTATCATATGCGACTTCAGTAGTCCAATCATTAGTCTTAGGTCTCTCATATACTATCATACTTCCTAATATTAGTTTATAAAATTTTTGTATACTATCATTCAAGCCACATTTTGATTTATGTAATGGACTTACTCCTGTACTTGACTCATGAATGTATTTATTTTGTATTTATGAGTAATGTAGTTCTTTCCATTATTTATATAATTAGCCTATATATTTATTGTTATTTTTTGTTGTTAATTCAACTCTCGATCTATATTATGCAAACAATTTAAGGCTTCCTACATACCATTTATCTTTAGAATATGCCAACCAGTAGCTTAGTCCGTTTTCTAGAATAGCAGAAAAACAAGGTCATACACGACTTGAAGATATTAGTATCAATTTCAATTAAATTTACTTTAACAAATAAATGCAAGAGGCTTTTGAATTCACAGGAAAAATTAGTTTGATACTTTTTGGAGAATTAATATTTTTCTTGTAAATTATGAACTATTATTGATAAGAGAAGATTACATTGCTCAAACAATTTTCTGATCTATGCCAAGAAAGCAAAACTTGCATCATTATAAAGAAGAAAGAATGATTGAGAACTTTCTAAAGAAAATGGAATTTAGATCTCTCTACTACAATTGAAGATTTGCACATGGACAAAAAATTGACTGACTTCAATAATTAGACGAAAATTCATCTGATCTTAGCAATCAAAACCTTAGTGATCACAACTTACTTCAAACTATACAATTCTCAAGCTTTGATGGATATAGATTTTCTTTTTTATGTTAGCATACAAAAAAACAAAAAGATACTACAAATAGATAATCAGTAAATAATAATTGAGAACAAAATTTTTGTAGAAGGCTGATTATATAAGAATCTGGATAAAATGATAATCAAACATATTAGTTCAAGAGCAAAATGACAATTCATGTATTGTAAAGGATATCTACTGATTTGTTGTAGAAAATAAATTGAGAAAAGCCAACGATATTTGCTTTTTGTATAAGAAAATAGGATTACAAACTTTCCATTAATTGTATATTTTACTTCCTTTTCATTATTCACCTTTTGAATTTTTGACCAGCACATAACTCAAGGCAAATGAATGGTGAGATATGTATTACATTTAACTTTTTTAGATTTAATAAAAAATTTATAGTCCAACTCAAAATATTATAGGTCCATTTGCTTTAATATAAAAAGAGTGAATAAAAAAAAGTATAAGAGTTATTATCTTCAAAGTTCTAACTTTAAGGTGTTCTTTTCGCCGACCTCATTGCTAAACCTTCAATAATGTAGAATCTCATGGAAAATGGTTAATACATTTTCTAATACTAATGTTAAGTGGAAAGAAAACTAATTGCCTTATCTAACGTGGAAGTTACCAAAAAGATAAAGTATCGATAGAAATGTAAGGAAAAACTAGGTAAATACCTCATCCGGTAAAAAGGTTTAAGAAAAGAACTGTAAATATATCAGCATAAATGTTTAGGAGAGAAAATGTAAAAATTGTTATGACTGTTGCATGGATTGAGCTCACTATTTCGAGAAATTAATAATAAACTAAAAAATCCTTTATCATATTTTCACTTCGAGACTATTTACATATTGTTTATCCAAAATTATATTGCATACAAGACACAAATTCAAAAATTAAGGAGAAGAAAATATGAAAACTAACAGGAGCTTGGATGGAAAATCTCCCGCAATTAATTAGACAAAACTATCTCTCCAGACCGATATTTATTTCGCATCCATCCTAAAAATTTGAAAGATTTAGAAGAAATAAATCTCTGCTTTCACCTCCCAATTCTCATGCCTATCTCCCCAATGGCCACTGTGTATTTTTCCCCTCCCTCCAACCCCCACAACAATTTGTACATATAAAAGTTAGCCTTTATGAGTGTAAGCCATGATTCACCACACTTTGTATCTTTCCTTAACAATACCCTAAATCAATATACGTATATATTTGTTAATTATTTATTTATAAAATCTTTATATGATTATTTTAATATATTTGAATAAAAATATATAGAATAATTTTAAAATAGACTATCAAATTATTATATTTTCTTTTTTCTTAATATCTCCAAAACTATTCTTAAGTGTTTAGCGTGATTATCATTAGGCTTAGAATATACTAATATATCATTTATGATCACCACAACAAACTTATCCGAATATGGAGCAAAACATGATTTATCAAGTTCATGAAAATAGCATATACATTCGTCACTCTAAATGGCATCACTAAAAATTCAAAATGTCCATATTAAATTTGAAAAACCGTTTTAGGAATGTCTGACTCTTTCATATTCAATTGTTGATATCCAGACATAAAATCTACTTTAGAAAATATTCTAACTCCACTAAACTGATTGAACAAATCATTAATCCTCAATAGTAAATATCGATTCTTGATAGTGTCCATGTTCAATCATCTACAACCAATGCACAATCTCTTACCTCCTTTCTTCTTCCAAATTAAAAGTACAAGTGCATTCCCAAGTGAAGTACTTGGTGTAATGAAACTCTAAATTTCCATTTCATCCAACTGGTCCTTTATTTCCTCTAGCTATGCTGGATGCATTTGATATAGGGCCTGAGAGATAGATGCAGTACAAAGAATGAGATTAATAGCAAACTCCACTACTCTGTCTCGGTAATACCAAAAAGTCCTAAAAAAACTCAAACACCACTAGAATTTCAGCTGGAATGATATCCAAATGAGTTAATACTCCCACCGTAGGCGAGCTCTAAACATTACCTATTCTACAATATTGTTGCCTCTAATAAATTCAAACTTCGGATGATCTGGTATCTTGAAAATAATGTTCCTCTTTTGATAATCAATAACCACATGGGAGGTACTAAGCATTGATTTTCCTGAGATTAAGATTTTGATCATAAGTTGTCACTCGAGATTGAGAATGGATTGGCTTAAAATTCTCTCTTACAAACTACTTCCAGATGCAATCTACATATATAACTAGAAATGATATTGTCATTCCCCATGCTTATTTCCATTTAATGTTTAGGTCCCCAAAGGTTAAAGTAACATTAATTAGATAATAATGGTGATGGTAAAAATATATACATAACAAAATTACACGCACACACACATAGCTGTGTTAACCCGAAATAGTCTAACAAAATTAAACCTATTTTGAATCTGTCAACTGCGATATCTAAGACTATTCAAATCACATAAAACAACTTAAAGAAGCTAGATTCTGATACTACTTGTAATACCCCACTATCCCGAACATTGATAGCGGGAACATTCGGCGTAGATTGATAACTCAATGAGACTAAATAAATATTACAGTCACATTACAGCGAAAATATTGGCACTAATAACAATAATCAACATGTATCAAGTCAAAATAATAATGATTTTTGCCTTAAATAAAATCCAATGTAAAGTAGATACGATAATTATTTCTAAAATAATAGAATTATCTCAAACAAAACTAAATAATGTATTATATGCATTTATTACATCTTTCTAATAGGAAAATAGTCCACTAATAAGAAAATAGCAAACTAAAAAGTCTATCAATCTTGTAGCTCCGCTTACTTCTGAAAGTACATTATGTTTTCCTCTGTCTCTTAAAGATCTTCAACGTTGTGTGAATTAATGAGTTTCTAAGAAGAAATTTGTAGTTATTAAGAGAAATACTTTTATTGGAGATATTTTAACTTTCTTTTTTAAAAAAGAAAATTTTAATGCAATAATGGACACACACCGAACCGACATCCGTGGAACCACATTAATCTCGTGCTAATTTTTAATGTGCTAGATATTTGTTCTTCGTGTTACTCATTGTATTATTTCTGCAACATGTATGCTTAGTTAAAGTTCAAATGAATAATTACAGCAGAAGTCACTTTAATTCTAACTTCCCTTCATTTCCTTTTTTTTAGAATGATGTTGTAAACGGATTGATTACCAAAATTAAACCTAATTTGATGAGGTTATGATAAAATTTATATTTTTGTGTGTGACTTATATTTTTGTGTGATCAATACTGATAAGGATATTTTCAATAAAATCTGCAAGAGCGCACCATATACTTGCATAATGTCTTGAGATCACGATGTATGGAGGTTGTTAGGCCTAATTAGTGGTTCATGGAGATATATTCATATAATGACTCGAGGTCATGATATATAGAGGATGTTAATCTTGATTAACAATTTATGGAGATACATCATGGCATATGAAGCTCTAGATGGAGGCAGCAAATAGCTCTTAATTGCTTCATAGTTGATTAAATGTCATAAAAAGGAGTTTATCCCATAATGGTTAAAACAGTAAATAGCTCGTAACTGCTTCATAGGTGATTAAATGCCATAAAAAGGAGTTTCTCCCATAAAAAGGAGTTTCTCCCTTAATGGTTGGACTTTTAAGAATAATGGTTGGTGATGAGTGTCATATATTGCATATTTCTAGCATTCAAATTATCTATTTTTGTATATAAATAATACTACTTGGGTATTTTTAGTGTGTTTTTCAGGAATTTTATTCGTATAAGGAGATGACATGAAATTAGAGTTGGAGAAAGAAATCAAAATCCGAAAAGTTTCTAAAATGGGCAAGACTACGAGATTGCAGAGAGTCAAAGTGCAATACAGTCATCAAAATAAACTCAAAAGGAGAAAATAATTAAGAAAATTTAAAAAATAATTAAATATTTTTACAGCTAATTAGCGGTAATTGCAGCTAATTAGCGGCCCAAAGTGGGTCTCAATATCCGAGTTTTCTCTCGTGGCTTCGCTATAATCTTGTAGTTCACAATTGTTTTAGAATTGGGTTTGGTTTTTCGAAGCCTATATATTGGTCGTATCCTTGTATTCTAGGAAAATTCTGTAAGTTTTGTACTCGTTTTTAATTTAATAAAATTAGGATTTTGCTGAAGGGGTGACGACCACAATACCGTGCTCCAGAGGTAAGCCATTACTTTTAATTCTTTATTTGCTTTTTAGATAGAGTTAATTGCTTTCTAATTTAGGTTTTATTGCTTTCTAGATTAGATTTATTTGCTTTCATGAATAAAAATAGGATTTTGCTTACTAAAATTATGTGTAACTTATTTTTTTAGCTCTAAAATGTAGATGAAGTTAGTTTAAAAGATCTAATATGGATTTATCTCATCTTCTTTCTAAAAAGAAATAAGGTTATGATTTTTCTATAAATAAATAAAAGATAGAGTTCACAAATCATAATTCTTTGATAGATTATACTTAATTAATATTTTGATAATTTATACTTAGATGAGATTTGGATTTCATATTCTTTGTTTATTTTTAGAATCATTAACAAGATTTTTCTATAAATAAATTGACTTGAATAAACTTGTAAATTTGATTTCTTTGATAAATTATACTTAAGTTCGGTCTTTTGATAGCCTATATTTAGATTAGGATTTGAAGTTTATCTCTTTGCTTTTATTTATAAGATTTTCTACTTGATATAATTTATTTTTAAGAAAGGTGTTATTTTTTATGGTCTATACTTGCACATCACTTGATAGGTTATACTTAGGGATACTTTATTAAAATCAAATTAAAAAGATTACTTTTTTAATATGTTACTTAACCGTGCATAATTAAAAAGTTAGGAAAAAATAGATAATTTATTGTTAGGCTATTATTCTAATGGATTCAAAATCCTAGACTAATCTCTAGAATTTAAAACTCATCCTTCCAACTTAGAATTCTTCGTTAATCTACTAGAACTAAATAAATAGTAAGAATCGCAAAAACACCTTAGATTCCTGTGAGACGACCTGTATAGCGCTACAACCGATACTGTGTGCTTACAGTAAATATCAATTCAAGTTTTTGGCGTCATTGCCAGGGATCGACGGTATTTTTCTTACTTTTTCTAGCATTTTACGGGTTAACAGTGTGTGTTGAGTGTGCAAGGAACAGTAATTGCAGATACAGGAAGATAAAAATGATTAGAAGAGCCTCTGGACTAAGCAGTAGAAACCAGAGAGTCAAACTCTCTGGTTTTGCCGCTATTTGGCAGCCCAAACCGCCAATTGGCGGCAAGTAAAGGTGATTCTGAACTCAAATTTCCTCTTTTCTGTGATTTGGTTCCCTGGTTCTGTAAAAAAATTCAAAAAAAAATAATCAATCTTTTTTTTTATTTCTTTTCCATCTCGCTCCCTCTCCACCTTTTTCAAAAAAAAATTTAAAAAAAATATTTCAAAATCAAACTGGTTGCTATATGATCTATATCATAATTATTATCAGTGTCCATGGATAGGAAGTTCGCTAGGAATAGGTCATAATCAAATTCATAACATATATAATGAACCTACGAGCACTTCTTATATACAAAATTATAATTATGAATGAATGAATAATTCTAATTTTGCATATAATCAAGAGTCATACCAAGAAAGTTCTCCATCTGATCCTTTCTTTATGAACTATTCATCTTCACGTTCTACATTCAATCATGAATAAGATATTCAATTGAACATGTTAGATGAAAAATTAAAAAGATTAGAAGCAAACTATGCATGTCATGAGAATATACCTTCAACCACTTCATATCTGTCATCAAATATGTACACAGATCTATCATATTCACCATCAAATTTCACTCATGATCTCGAGATGCAATCATTTGAAGAAAATAAGAAAAATTACAATCATGAGTCTGAGGAACGAAGACATAGAATTGAGGAAGGTATTGAAGGTTTGCTAAAATCATCCTCTCAAAATTCATCCTTTAAAACTGCAGCTTGTATCGAAGATCTTCTCAAAGCAATTTCTCAAACTAAACTTTTTGGAGATCAACCATCTAATAGTTTGAACATATCTGACTCCAATGAGCAACCGCTTAAGTCATTTTTTGAAGTAGATATGATTCAAAATGATGTAAATAATTTTGTGCATAATAAGTCTATAATTCAACATTGTGATCAAACTATTTTAGACCATTGTGACAATAATTATGAAGAAACCAGTGATAAAGAAAATATTTTGCTTGATGATTTACCTCATAGTAGCTCACTAGTGACACATTATCATTTTATTCTTTTGATGAAAATTGTAAAGAAATTTGTGAAGAAGAATTTTTATCCCTTCATAATAATTTAACTAACGATAAGTCCACTAGTATGGTAATTTCTTTTAAGAATTTTGATGACAGATTTGAAGAAAATTTGCATGACGAGCCTAGAACATTAGAAGAATGGAAAGAATTTCAAAAAGAAGAGGTCATGGTACTTGATGATTTAAAAGAGCCCTTCAAAATTGAGCTCATGATTCCACAACACCAAAGTGAGTATGTTATTTCACAAGTTGATAAAACCAAAATACTTACTAATATGAAATATACTCGTGGATGGAATATGAACGATGGTAAATGTACGCTTTTCAACCTCAAAATTTTACTATTGAATAAAAAAGAAGGGTAGGAATAAATTAAAAAAAAAATCAAAAATAAGATGGAAAGATTAAATACAAAACTGACAAAAAACTAAGTTCATCCATATTAAAATGTAAAAAGACACATTATGAGAGTGGGAAGCGATCAAGAGGTCGTAACGGTTTGAATTTTCTAATAAGTGTATAATATTTGTATAATAGTTTTTATATTTATTTTACCACACTTAATTTGTATATGAGAGCATACACGAGTTTAGGTGTGGGGGAGTGGGTTATGATATTTTTTTGTATTTTTCTAAGATTATAGTTTTTTAGAGTTTTTATTTTATTTTTGGGTTTCTTTATTTTACACGTTGGGTAGTTTTTAGGGAAACTAACTGAATTTTTTTTTAAAAAACTTGAAAAAAATAAAAAAAAATTAACAACAAATTTATGCATTTTTATCAATAAATAAACCTAATTACAGATAAAGAAACAAATTTAGATTTGAAATTTGATAGGAGAGTAGATTGGACGATACACTTTAAATTTTATAAAAAGACTTAAAATCCGAAAAATAAATACCACTAATAGTAGTTTTGAGGCAAGTATACATTTTTTTTTTCACTTCACAATAGTTTATTAGGTTAAGGATAAAGATGATAACGATTGAATAAGTCTTCTCTCTCTAAACAAAAAAAAGAACAAAAAGAGAAAAAAGAAAAAAAAGTGAAAATAAAATAATGGGGTGAGCCTGGTATTAAGGCAATAGTCTCGAGAGTGATAAAATAATGGGGTGCGCCTAGAATTAAGGAAATAGTCTCAAGAGTGAAAAAAGAGTATGATCCAAGTAATCAGGTACTTTGCGCCTAAGTAAGTGTGAATATTCGCATGAAAGGTGAAATATTTTAAAAAAACAAAAAAAAAGAAAAGAGTATGAACCGAGTAATCGGATACGCTGCGCCTGAGTAAGCATGAATATTCGCATGAAAGGTGAAATATTCTTAAAAAAGAAAAAAAAAGAAAAAAGAAAAAATATTATGAGAGAGAAGATGAATCATGATTTAGAGTTGGAGTCTAAAACCGAAATAAACTATCACACGTGTACGTAGATGTATAGAAGCAAATGGATTATCTGTTAGTGGATATTGAAAGATAGGATTTAATTTTTTGATTAAACTGATAAGTATATCTGATATGACACTCGATTTGAAAATTGATAATCTAAATGCGTTCTTGAGTTTGTATATTAGTGAGATTAATTGATGAAAATATTATAAAAAAAATTCTTTCTTTTGTATAAATGTTTTTATTTTTTTATTTTTGGTTATTCTTATTTTTCTTTTTTTTATTTCTTAATATATTTTCTTCATGAATTTTATGGGTATATTCACTGCAAACCCTCACGAGACAACACTCGTCCACTAGGGTGACCTATGGGTTTAAAGACTTATTGCACGTACTAAGTGCAATCGCGATTCCTGCGAAAGTGAGTTAGGATTTTTTTCTTCTTAGATTTAGGTTTTGCTCGATGACCAGCAAAAGATAGGTGTGGGGGTATGATGAGTGCCATATATTGTATATTTATAGCCTTCATATTACCTATTTTTGTATATAAATAATATTACTCGGCTATTTTTAGTGTGTTTTTCAGGAATTTTATTCGTACAAGGAGATGGTATGAAATTAGAGTTGGAGTAAGAAATCAAAGTCTGAAATTTCTAAAATGGGCAAGACTACGAGACTACGATGCTGTGAGAGTCAAAGTGCAATACAATCATCAAAATAAACTCAAAAAGAGAAAATAATCGAGGGCAAGAAAATTTAAAAATTAATTAAATAGTTTTACCGCTAATTAGCGGTAATTGCAGCTAATTAATGGCCCAAAGTGGGCCCCAATATCCGAGTTTTCTCTTGTGGCTTCGCTATAATCTTGTAGTTTCACAATTGTATTAGAATTGGGTTTGATTTTCCGAAGTCTATATATTAGCCGTATCCTTGTATTCTAGGGGAATCCTATAAGTTTTGTACTCGTTTTCAATTTAATAAAATTAGGGTTTTGCTGAAGGGGTGACGGCCATAATACCGTGCTCTAGAGGTAAGCCATTGCTTTTAATTCTTTATTTGATTTCTAGATAGAGTTAATTGCTTTTTAGTTTAGGTTTTATTGCTTTCTAGATTAGATTTATTTGCTTTCATAAATAAAAATAGGATTTTGCTTACTTAAATTATGTGCAACTAATTTTCTTTAGCCCTAGGATGTAGATGAAGTTAGTTTAATAGATCTAATATGGATTTATCTCATTTTCTTTCTAAAAAGAAATAAAGTTATGATTTTCTATAAATAAATAAAAGATAGAATTCATAAATCATAATCTTTGATAGATTATGTTTAATTAATATTTTGATAATCAATGCTTAGATGAGATTTGGAATTCATATTCTTTGTTTATTTCTAGAATCATTAACAAGATTTTCCTATAAATAAATTGACTTGAATAAATTTGTAAATCTGATTTCTTTAATAGGTTATACTTAAATTCAGTTTTTTAATAACTTATGCTCAGATTAGGGTTTAAAGTTTATCTCTTTGCTTTTGTTTATAAGATTTTCTACTTGATATAATTTATTTTTAAGAAATGTGTTATCTTTGATAGTCTATACTTCCACATCACTTGATAGGTTATGCTTAGGGGCACTTAATTAAAATCAAATTAAAAAGATCACTTTTTTAATATGTTACTTAACTGTGCATAATTAAAAAGTAAGGAAGAAAGAGATAATTTATTATTAGGGTGTTAATCTAATAGATTCAAAATCCTATGCTAATCTCTAGAATTTAAAATTCATCCTTCCAACTTAGAATTGTTTGTTAATCCACTAGAACTAAAAAAATAGTAAGAATTGAAAAAACACCTTATATCCCTGTGGGATGACCTGTATAGCGCTACAACCGACACTGTGCGCTTGCAGTAAATATCACATCAGTTGGACTTATTCTCCTAGTATGGAGATTATCATATAAGCTTACAGGTCATTCTATAAGGATACTAATCACTATAAAATATTTGGTTATAAATGTAAATGCAAACAATTATGAAAGAAAAGTAACTAATTTAATGAGGTGATTGTTAATTCATTGTTGCAAATAATTGCAACATTTTGTCATATGCAAGCATCTACTATATTTTGTACTTCTTAAAAAACCATTTTCACCTGCCTTGTTACTTATCAAATTAATAAATGAAATGAATATCTAGCTACATTATTTTTGTTGTTCTTCCATTTCAATTCATAATATGCAACCTTTTTTGTGTTGCCTTAGTACTAATGTTAAGAAAAAGTTAATTTGGTTTAACAAACACATGGAACATGGTTTAAGGAATGGGAGGTATTAATCTCTATATAAACACATGAATAGATGGTTCATTTTAAGTTTCAGTCAAATATGTTGTCAGTTTACAACATGGGATTATTATTCAGTTTCTTCTAGTCAAATTGACATATACATATTTTTTGTAATATTATCCAAATTTAATCTCCTCTGGATGGCGTACTTGAAATCTCCACAAATTTAAAAGTAAAGTTCATTGGCAACTATTTGCATTATATTATTATTCTCATGGCAATTTCTAGCACTAATCTTTTACAAATTATTAGAACCGAGTCCCATAGCCTACAAAACTAAATCTTTTATTATCTAAATGTATGGATGTCTATTATTCTTAAAAAAAATATTCAACTTTACCATGCATAATATGTTTATTTGAAAAATAAAAAACAAAAGTAAACTTCTATCTTTCATATTCATTTACTGTAATTTTTGTGGATTATAAATGTCTGTATTGAGTTAAAGCATGTGAAACTTTGGAATAAAATTAGGACAAGTTTATGTTTATATAATAGCTACCGAATAAGTTGACTTTGGGAGCAGTTAAGTTGTTAGAAATGATCCAGAAATATAAAGTAATTCACTTTGAAAATAAGAAAGTGATTTCACATGAACAAGACAGTATAAAAAGATGTTTGTTTTAAGCAAAAAAGAAGAATATGCAAAAAATTACTTGCATTAATTAGCTATTTGTTATTCTCTCCTAGTTTTTTTTTTCACTTTAATCACTAACTTCTACTTTGTTGTGGGATAAGTTAAAAATAATTTGATATTCTCGATGGTAAAGTCAATATAGCTTCTCAGCTACACTTTTGTCTAAATAAATAATAGGCTAAAGTACAAAAAATCTCCACAAAGTATTAAAGTTTTCTTAGAAATCTCAATAAGCATTTTTATGTTATATAAACCCCATGAAGTTTCAAATTTCATAGAAACCTTCACAGGAGATAATGGAGCAATTAATTAATCGATTTAAAAATGCAATAAGTACCCACTCTCTGACCATTTCAAATATATATGTTTTGAGTAAATATACTAAATCAGAAAGTGGGTATTTAGAAAGGTTGAATATTGTATATATTATATATTTTAAAATCAATTCAATAATTTTCTACTAATGCCGTTTAAGGATTTTTGAAACCTGATGGGTATTTATATAGCATGAAATAATTCATAGGGGTTTTTGGAAAAAAAATGATATTTTGTGAGAGTTTCTTTTACTTTTGCCTAAACATATATATTAGTAAGAAGAATGTAGGAATTAATTTAAGATAACAAGTTCAAATTTGATACTTAACAAAAAAAGCTCATGTAACAAATTATGTTAATTCAATTGTCTATACATGCCCAACACTAAAGTTAACCAAACGATCAAAAAATAAAAATAACTAGTATTATTCTTTTTCTTTTTCTATATAACTTAAGGCAGCAAAACACTATGTTTGGATGATTTAACTCAAAATTTTAGTTTTTTTATATATTAAAAGTTAATCTTAATAGTCATTGGCTAATTGCTTTGAAAAATTATAAAGGTACACTATAAAGACATATATAAATAGGTGAAAAAATTACAAAATTTTAACTTTCCATCTAAAATAGAAATTTCAAATATTATGATTTTGGAGATTTATCTCATCTGGTTGATAGTTGAATGTACGTGCGATGATACCATGGATATAAATGAGGTCGAGCATATATTTAATGATCTCAAACTCAAGTGTGGTTAAATCTATTGGTATGAGTGTGCCCTGTATATGAAAAAGAAATTTGAGGCAGAAGAAAATGAAGATCTATCACCAGATGAGGAAATGGAAACAACTAAACATGGGTGTTTTTGAAAAAAATATGATACTTTGTGGGGGTTTCTTTTACTTAAGCCAAAACATATAAATCAGCAAGACAAATGTAGGAATTAATCTATAAGAATAAGTTCAAGTTTGATACTCAACAAAAAAGATCATGTAACAAATTCTGATAATTCGGTTGTTTGTACATGCCCAACACTAAAGTTAACCAAATGATAAAATAAATAAATAGTATTATTTTTTTTCTTTTTTCTTTTTCTTTATAACTTAAGACCATTGTTGAAAATAACGCGTTATGAAACCCGTTATTTGCGTTACGTAACCTAACGGAATCCCAACGCTACGTAACAACTGGAAATAACTCAGTGCACCGTAACAGTACGTTTTTTACGTTATATTACATAACGTTACGTTAAATTACGTTATGTTACGTTATTTACAATTATTTTTTTTAGTAATTCATATATTGTTGTTGATTATTATTTTGATTATTAGCGAATTGCTGTAATTTTCTTAATTAATTGTTGGCTTGTTTGATTGCTTTTGGAATTTCTAACTTGATAATTTAAGTTTGTTTCTTTATTCACTTGTTGTATTTCTCGTCTCGTTGCTAAAATATTTTACTTGTTGATTTTATTGAATTTTTAATTGAACTGAAATCAATAATCATAAATAAGATAAATTGAACATTACAAAATGTAAATTACAACAATGATAATAATTGGAATCGAAATAAAAAATTGGATTTGCTTTTTTTATTTAAATGATGATTGGAATTAGGGTTGCAGACTTAATATAATTTATGAAGATATATGAAAATTATTGTAAAACTTAATATAACATTTGAATAGATTATGTATTACAAAATAATTTTATATTTTTTTAGATATTTTAAATTTATTTTTCAATTTATTAAAATTATTTTATATGGTTTTATATTTATTTTTATTAAATAAATAGAAAATTGCATAACCTACGTTATGCGTTACGCTATTTGCGACATAACCTAACAAAGGCAAAACGTTACGTTACCGTTATCGCTATTTTAAACATTGCTTAAGACAGCAAAACACTATGTTTAGATGATTTAACTCAAAATTTTAAAATTTTAATTTTTTCTATATATTTAGAAGTTAATCTTAGTAGTTATTGACTAATTGGTCTGAAAAATTATAAAGGTAAGCTAGTAACGACAATTATGTACACAAGTGAAAAAAACAACAAAATTTAAACTTTCTATCATAAATAGAAATTTCAGATATCATGATTTCAGAGATTTATCTCATTTGATTGATAGTTGAAGGTACGTCCCATGATACCATGGATATAAACGAGATCAAGCATATATTTAATGATCTCAAACTCAAGCATGGCTAAAGATATCGGTATGAGCGTGCCATATAAATTGAGGCAGAAGAAGATGAGGATCTATTACCAGATGAGAAAATGAAAACAACTAAGTATGTTTCCATCTATTATAAGCATTTTTATTGTATAGATTACAAAGGAAAGTGCAGATGCTGAATTTAAAGAGTAATAATACTTGCTCAACTGAAAGAACATGTTTCTAAATTCTCTTTGCTGTCCAAACACTCAAATGAAAATTATTATCATGATTTTTTTTGTCCATACAATATCACAATGCTATATGTTTTTGATGGACTTTTTCTTTTTGGATGATTTAATTCAAGCAGTGTTGGTTTTTCAAAGATACGAAAGTTACAAGATTTTAGAAAATCTTGATTTTCATTGACAATTTGTTTCGAAAAATAATAAAGCAAACATAAGAAGTACAACCATAAGAATAAGAAAAAAAAATCATGAAATTTGAAGTTTTGACTTGGATAGAAATTTAAATATCATGATATATTGCTAAAATCTTAATTTTGCAAATCCAAATTTTGTCTTACAGATATACTTTCCTGGTTTAGAAATGAAATATTTAAAAATATTAAGATAGTTTGTGGTAATTAAAGTTATGTGCATACTATAATTATTTTTAATAATAATCCTATATAGTATATTTCCCGAGAGTTAACAAAATGATTTTTTTGCTAGTCAAACTCACACACACATCTATAACATTATCTAAACTCAGAACCTCTCACAAATTATAGAGAGATGATGTCATTTAAGCCAAGACTTATTGGCGTTAACAAAATAATTACTTACAAGGACTTACTTTAGCTTACGCTATTGCAAAAGAAAAATAATAGAGGTCGCTTCATGCAAATTGCCTGCACTGGGCATTGCAAAACAATGATAAGACAAGTGGTTTTGCACAAAGAAATCTATTACAGTTATGGGGGAGTTTCTAAAAGAGCACACTATTTTTTCTAGTGAGCCCACTTAAGAATTGTCCGGACTGAAAGTCCAACAAAAAATGCACTGTTAACTGGGCTCACTAGGAAAAGTGATGTGCTCCTTTAGAAACTCCTGAGTTATGGGAAAATTTCTAAAGGAGCACACACCACTTAAATGCACATTGCTTACTATGCACACCCTCTCTTTTGAAAAAAGAGAGTTTTTCCTAGGGCGCATACTATCTTTTCCCTTTTGCCCTTTCTTCCTTCCACTGAGCATACCAAAACTCCCATTTCTGAACCCTATAATTTTATTGCTTCATTGCCTCCCATCTGAGCTCTACCCCTCCAGCCGTACGTGTGTTTGCGCCTGATACCATTGTAGGCCTGCCACTTGATGCCATCACAGCCCCCGCCCCTTTCCTACGTCTTTTGTACGTGAAATAATACCATTCGGGATCTAATCCTAGACGAAAATAATACCGTCTGATCTAACTCCGATTGAAAAATAATACTGTTCACCCTAGACATAAAAATTCTTTTGGAGGAATGGAGGTTAAAGACAAGGACAAACTTATAATATAATGGTCTTAATGAAATGTGCTCACTAGGGGGGAAATCTATTTATACACGAAAATTTACTCTTCACACACGGTTTTAAAACTTGTAAATAATTACAAGTTTGTCATTTATTTTTTTGACTAAATTATCCTTTTAAATTCTAAATTAAGACTTCTTAAAAGTTGAAACTACGAGTTATCGTCTTCTTTCTCTGTTTTTTCCATTAAAATTTTGCTATTTATTTTTTTGACCCGATAGTCTTGTTCCTCGACGAGCCGACGTCCAGACTCAGATCGAGAGATATTATGTTGCTGGCAACGAGTAATTCCATGCCATAGTCATCTTCCCGAAGATCTAATAAATCAAGTTGATGACAAATTTTATTCATGACATCTCTCATTAAAGGAACAATCTCAATACTTGAATAAGGATTCTTCGTCATAGAGCCCCTTATAAACTCTTCTTTAGTATGCGCCTTGTTGAGTATTAAAAGATAAACAGGTTCGGGCTTTGACGGGAAAATCGTATTGTAGAGTTGCTCCAAAATAAACTGCATAAAATATTCACACTATGATCCGAACATGGTCAATAAGTAATAATATGTACTAAATAGTAGTATGGACTACTGACACTACGCAGAGATTGATGAGGATCAGAACCTGCACTACTTGTTCGGTAATTAGGGGACTAACTGACAACTGTTTTATACCAAAAACTTTTTGTACATAGTAACATAATAAATGTTCTGGAACTGATTTCGTAATAGTGAAGTATGCCCCTTATTCTCTTTTGCACAATTCTGTTTTGTCTTCTATACTACAAGGCCTCGAATGATAAGAAGAGCCTCCAGTACTTCAGAAAGCAGCTCATCCTTCATGAATCTAGCAAAATACACAGAACTATTAGATGAAGAAAGACAATAAATAATATTATAAAACTTCCATATGCAAAAGCATGGCGTATACCAGAGTCGGATATTAGGTACCTCGAGAAACTTGCTAAGGAGCTCAATAAGACTGTGAAGAGTGTGTAACAACCACTTTTTTATGTATTTATTTTTCACTTCTTAAAAAAACAAATGAAATTTGGAAAAAAAAGTTTTTTTTTTTTTATGAAATCATATCTAATGTGATAAGGATCTAGAAAGGTGGTTGAGTCTAAACCAAATTCTTAGATTTACCCTTATCTAAGAATTAGTTATTTGAATCTCAATTAATAAGATTCTATCTTAACTATCTAACCTCCTATAATTAAATAAAAATAAAAATCCCCTCCTTTTTTCTAGAACGCAGAGAATTTCAGAACGTACGGGAGGAAGAGAGAAAGGAAGGAAGAAAAAAAAAAGGAGAAAAGAAGAAATTCAAGCAAAAGTGAGTTCTTTTGACTCACTATAATATGCTATAATTATGTTTATTTCTATATAGTTACAGTGTTTATTTCTTCACTTTGTATTATTCTCTATCTTATTTGCGACTGTTAAAATAAATTTTATTTTTGCCTAATTAATTTTGTAGTTTATTATGATAATATGTGCTTACTACGTGATAAATTCAAGCAATAAAATTAAAAATTCTTTAAGCAATACCACTGCTCAAATTAGGCACTTACTATAAAGCAAGCCCGATAAAGTATATTGTTTACATTTTCTTCTGATCTGTTATAGAATAGTTTGTCAAATCAATTTTTTTTTGTAAATACTTTTCTCATAGGTAGACACTACAATGAAAAATAAGAACGTGTATAAATTTAAATTTAATATATATAGACAAAGAGACTGATTAATGTCGTATTGATTTAGAATGACATTTTGATCTTTCTTAATTCTTCATATTTCATTATAACTTTAAATTGTCATATCAAATCAGCTGAAGTTTTTGGATGCTAACTATATTATAATTTCGTTCAGATTATCTACATTTGACAAATATATTACCTTCTTATGTGTATCTAATTTTGGTCTTTTGTAAAAGTTCTAGAGATCAACATTAAGAATTGAAGCTATGAACTTTGTAGAATTTATAATTAGAATTTAAATGCTAAAGTCCACAAATCTATGGATTTTCCCTCTAAAAGAAAAAAAAGAAGATATAAATCTGTTCTGAACAGAACACTATTATGTGTTCTGTTCTAGACAGAATAGTCAGAACAAACTGTTATATTCTTAACAGAACTGTTGTTCTGTTAAACAGCCACAAAAAAAACTATTCAGTGTTTTTATTTAAGTATGATGATCTAAGTTTTAGTTCTTTATAATTAATAGTTAACATATCATTTACAATTACTATGAGGAGCATATTATGGTCTTGATTATATTATTTTAGAAAGGCATTTATATTATTTATTTATCACTCTTGTTTTCAACAATGAATTTCTTTTTTTTTCTTCTGCATTTTTGAACATAAATAGTTTTTAGCATGCCTTCTTATTGATATATATATATATATATATATATATATATATATATATATATATATATATATATATATATATATATATATATATATATATATATATATATATATATATATACACCTCACATCTTAGTAATATTGTCTACAAAACTTATCATCGTTTTTTTTCACTACTCTTTATTGAGGTCGCTCTAAGCCAGCATAAGAAATTTTTTACCATTAAAGAGGAAAAAAAAATGAACAGTAAAACGAGACATGATAAGGTACTGACTGAATGCAAATTGCTATATAATATGTGATTGGTAGTGAATTATTAATTACTGTGTTGTACATTGTTCTTTTAATATTACCGTTACTGCTACTGAGTACTAAAATTTAATAATAACTACCAATCCATTGAACTAAACTTGAACAACAAATACTAAATTGATACACACTGGGATTTTGGAAAAAATTAGGGTTCATATGAATTTTAATGGCTGAACGTAACTGTGCCACTGTTTCTCTTTATGGGAGGATCAGGATAGGTTCAGATCATTACTGCACCACTGTTTTCCATTTTGGAAGGATCGGGATAGGCTCCGATCAAATTTTAATATTCTGTTTTCCCAGGGGTAGAAGGAATTGCGTTCAGACAAGTTAAGTTCATATTTTCCTAAATTTTTAAATATCGTAATTAAAAGACGTCAACTGAAAAAAGAAAAAAACTAGTGACAACCATATAAAACGTTTGAATATAAGATTGCCCACCTTTTATTTGCATATAATTGTTCATGATATTGAGACATTATTGTTATTTTTTTGTGTTTTACTATTTATCATTGGATCTCTTTACTGATGATCTTGGTTATGCATGACCAGATGCAGATATTTATTAAGAGGTAGATCCAGCAGAAACAGAATAGGATGTGGCATACTTTAAGGAACATGCAGATCTACAAGAGTGATGAATTTTTTTAGTTAATTATTTTTATATTAGGAAAATGTAATAAGTGCATATGACACTTTATTTAGTTCTATGTAAGACATTTCTTTCATTCATAAATAATTTTATCGTAGTGACATTTTGTTGGTTTTATTTATAGGAAACTTATTATTACCTTGGTTAGAAAAAAATTATCATTTATTGCTATTTGTTATTCATATTCTGTTGTGTTGTAGCTGTAATATTTTTTTTAGACTTGTCGAGTTGTCATTCGATGCCAAATGCCTTAACTATCCATACTATGGAAAGTGGGGCATTACAGGGGGTATCAGAGCGCAGGCTTCTTTAAGTCTGTTCAAGTGATTTGAACAGACTTGAATATCATTACAGTCAGCAAAAAAAATAAAATTAGTTTAATTTTGTTAAACCATTTAAGGTTCAATACGGGTACATATATATACATAAATATGATTTTTCTAGATATATGTATTTGCTTTTATTATGTTTATTTAAGTGATACTTACTTTATCCCGTTTCTCAGAAGAATGGCACGTCAGACTAATAGGAATGAAGCAAATTTTAGCACGACTCCGAACACCATTGATGCTAATGAAATGTTGGAATTTCTTGGTAGGATGGCCGACGTGCAACAACAAAAGGCCGAAGCTTTTCAGGCAGGTGTGATGGCGGCCTTAGATCGTGTGGCAGAACCGAGGGACCAAGTCATGGAGAGATATATGATTTCAGGCGCCTTCATCCATCTACTTTCTTGGGGACTGTAGGAGTATTGAAAGCTGAGCAGTGGCTCATGCAGATAGAAGACTTATTAAGTTCCGAATGCTAACAAGGTAAATGTCGTCAAAATTCAATTGACAAATATAGCAAGGACTTGGTGGCAATCAGAGGAGAACAGACTATCCCAACCAATCTCATGGGATGCTTTCACAATGACTTTCCTTGCTAGGTTCTTTCCTAGAGTAGCTAGGAGAGAAATGGAGCACCAATTCATTAACTTGAGGCAGGTCAAAATGACAGTAGAAGAATATGCATCAGAGTTTGCTCGTCTGAGTTGATTTGCGCCATACATAGTATCAGATGAGGCAGATCGTGTGCATTGCTTTCAACAAGGATTGAGATTAGATATTCAGAAGTATTTAGTAACATCCAGAATGGAGACCTATACTGAAGTTATTGATGCAGCTCGGGATATAGAGTAAGTGGTAAATAAGGAAAGGAGGGTTTAGTCTTCTGCACCCAAGAGGTCAGCTAGTCAATGTTAGGAGGAACTTCATCTAGGAATGCTAAGAAACGTCTAGTCATTTCTTCGCAACAGAAGGTTACTTGCACACATTACCAAAAACCAGGACACACTATTAAGGAGTGTCGGTATGCCAACAACTTATGCCTAGAATGTGGATCAAGTGAACAAAGGATCAGAGATTGTCCACGAAGGAGAAACATGGGGCCAATACCTCGCCTTCCAGTAACTTAACAACACTAGCAGTCACAAAAGGACTAGAATGACAATCAGAATAGGTGACTAGAGTTTATGAGCAGGCTTAGAAGAATAAGATAGTGGATATAAGACGTGGACAAATATATAACCTAACCACAGAGCTAGTAGAGAAGTCATATAACATGGTAGCAGGTATGATACTAGTCAATCATATACCCACATCCGTTTTATTTGACTCAGGAGCATCACATTGCTTTATTTCTTCTATATTTGTGACACTATATGCCATACCTTATGAGAACTCGAACATTAGATGGAAGATAAGTACGGGTAATGGGGGTATTGTTTCTACTCAAATGTGTAGATTGTGTCCTGTAGTAATTTGTAAGAGAAAATTTTATGTTAATTTTCTAATTATCGAAACTCACGGATTTGACGTGATATTGGGAATGGATTGGTTAAGTACTTTTCATGCAATTATTGATTGCTATAGGAAAAGCATTGTCTCCAAGATACCGAATCACCCGGAGTTCGAGTTCATTGGGGCCAGCAGTACCAAGGAACCTGCAAAATTTAGAGCTCGACCTACGAAGGAAGTAATAGTCCAAATGGATGCCATACCAGCTGATATCCCAGTGGTGTCGGAGTTTTTAGACATCGTTGAGAATGTCTCAGGATTACCACCAGACAGGGCAGTGGAGTACGCTATTGAGCTTCTTCTAGGCACTACACCAATCTCTCAAGCACCATATCAAATGGGTCCAACAGAGCTAAAAGAAGTGAATGTACAATTAGACGAATTGGAAGCTATATGTTTCATTAGACCAAGTACTTCCACTTGGGGTGCACCAGTACTTTTAACTGAGAAGAAAGATGGAGGTAAAAGATTTTGCATTGATTACATGGGATTAAATAGGGTCACAATAAAAAATCGATACCCACTACCGAGGATTGATGATTTATTCGATCAGTTTGGTGGTGCTAGGTTATTTTCTAAATTGGACTTTAAGTCTGGGTATCACCAAGTGAAAGTGAAGGATTCAAACATTCCTAAAACAACATTCCAAACTCGATATGAGCATTTTGAATTCTTAGTGATGCAATTCGGAGCGACGAATGCACCTGCAATTTTTATGAATTTAATGAATCGAATTTTTCTTCCATATTTGGATAAATTCGTTGTGGTGTTCATAGATGACATATTGGTGTATTCTAGGACCGAAAAGGATCAAACTAAGCATTTAAGAATAGTTTTGGAGA
The DNA here is from genome assembly GCA_036321105.1 of Dracaena cambodiana. Taxonomy (NCBI): domain Eukaryota; kingdom Viridiplantae; phylum Streptophyta; class Magnoliopsida; order Asparagales; family Asparagaceae; genus Dracaena; species Dracaena cambodiana. The sequence goes on from JAYEPQ010000018.1 coordinate 9,154,871, forward strand.
CACTAAGGAAGGAGAAATTATATGGAAAGCTCAGCAAATGCGAATTTTGGCTGAAAAGTATTTCATTCTTGGGGCACATTGTTTCTCAAGAAACTACATTGTTTCTCAAAAAAATCCCAGAATCTCAGTCGATCCTGGCAAGATCTCAACAGTGAAGAAGTTGGCCGATTCCGAAAAATATTTCAGAGGTAAGGAGCTTTTTGGAATTAAACGGGTTATTATCGGAAGTTCGTCCAAGACTTTTCTAAGATTGCAGGACCTCTGACCAAGCTTCTGAGGAAAGGAGAGAGGTACGACTGGACAGTTGAATGTGATGTAGCTTTCAATGAGTTAAAAATGAGGCTCATAATAGCACCAGTGTTAGCCGTACCGGAAGGAACTGAAGGAATTGTTGTATACAATAATGCGTCCAGCAGAGGGCTAGGTTGTGTGTTGATGCAACGAGGACGAGTAATAGTTTATGTTTCTAGACAATTGAGACTACATGAGAAAAACTATCCCACACATGATTTGGAGTTTGCAGCTGCGATTTTTGCATTAAACATTTGGAGGCATTATTTGTTGGGTAGCAGAGTGGAGATTTATACGGACTATAAGAGTTTAAGTATATCTTCAAACAGAAAAAAACTTAATATGAGAAAGAGAAGGTGGCTCAAATTGATGACAGATTATGACATCAAGTTATAATACCATCCTGATAAGATCAATGTGGTACCAGATGCCTTGAGCAGAAAGCCTATGGTAATGGTTCTAACTCAGCAGAAGGAGCACTTGAGTAAATCATACAGTTAGAATTATAAATTATCTTACCCGATACTGAGACACAAATGTTGGCCTTGCAATTCCAACCTCCATTGGTAGAAAAGATTAAAGAAGCTCAGAAAAATGATCCTAAGTTTCAAAGATTCTGAAGACAAGTGAAGAAGGAAAGATGATAGATTTATGTATCCACGCAGATAGATCTCTTCGATTTGGCAATAGATTGTATGTGCCCAAAGGAGAAATTCGGCAGGAAGTACTATCAAAGACTCATAGTTCAGTCTATTCTATTCATCCCGAAAGAACAAAGGTGTATCAAGACTTGAAGCAACATTTTTGGTGGCATGGAATGAAGCGTTGAATTGCCAAGTTCGTATCCAAATACTTGATTTGTCAACAAGTTAAAGCATAACATCAAAAAATGTCAGGACTTCTTCAACCTTTACTCATATCCGAGTGGAAATGGGAAGGAGTTACTATGGATTCTGTTACCGCATTGCCACGCAGTCCCAAGGGTAATAATGCAATTTGGGTAATTATGGACCGCCTCACTAAAGTAGCGCATTTCATACTATTTTGTGTAGGACAGTCTATCGAAATTTTGGCAGAAAAGTATATACGTAAAGTGGTAAAATTACATGGTATGTTGGTTAGTATTGTATCATATCAAGATGCCCATTTCACCTCTTAGTTTTGGAAGAAACTGCAAGGTAGTCTGGAATTAAAATTAGAGTTCAGCACAACACATCATCGAGAAACAGATGGCCAGTCAGAAATGATTATTCAGACATTGGAGTATATGTTGAGGGCTTGTATGCTTGACTTTGGAGGATCGTGGAAGGATTAGCTATATCTGGTGGAATTCGTCTACACTAATAGCTACTAAGCAAGCATTAAGATGACACCATTTGAGACTCTATATGGAAGAAAATGTAGATCACCATTATATTGGGATGACATTAGAGAAAGAAAACTACTTGGACAAAAGATGATTACCCAGACAGTGGACAAAATTAACTTAATACTGCAGCACTTGAGAGCGACCCAAGATTGACAGAAGAAATGGGTAGACCACCGACGACAGTTTCTGAAATTTCAAGTAGGAGACTCAGTTATCTTGAAAGTTTCGCCCACGCGTGGAGTCATTTGTTTTGGCAACTGTGGGAAGTTAAGCTCGATATTCATCGGACCTTTCGAAATTTTGGAACGAATAGACAAAGTCTCCTATCGCTTAGCATTGCCGCCTACATTGGAACAAGTACAAACGTTTTCCATATCTCACAATTAAAACGATATGTACATGATGAGAGTCACATCATAGACGATTCAGAACTGGAGATCGGACCGGACCTCTTCTATCCAGAAAAACTGATCGCAATACTTGATCGTATAGAAAAGATTTTGAAGAACAAAGTAATTCCGCTTGTGTTGGTTTCTTGGAATCAATATTCGAGCTGGGAGGTGACCTGAGAGCGAGAGGAAGACATTCGGGAGCGATTTTCACAATTATTTGAGTAAATGTATAACACCTCTACATCATTTGAGTTTAAAAAAATTTCGAGATCGAAATTTTTCTTAAGCGGGGTAGAATGTAACAACCATTTTTTTATGCATTTATTTTTTATTTCTTAAAAAAAAAATAAAATTTGAAAAAAAAGGTTTTTTTTAATAAAATCATATCTAATGAGGATCTAGAAACGTGGTTGAGTCTAAACCAAATTATTAGATTTACTCTTATCTAATAATTAGTTATTTGAATCCCAACTAATAAGATTCTATCTTAACTATCTAACCTCCTATAATTAAATAAAAATAAAATTTCCCTCCTCTCTTCTGGAATGCAGAGAATTTCAGAATGTACGGGAGGAAGAGAAAAAGTAAGGAAGAAAAAAAAAGAAGGAATGAAAAAATTCAGGCAAAAGTGAGTTTTTTTGACTCACTATAATATGCTATAATTATGTTTATTTCTATATAGTTACAGTATTTATTTCTCCACTTTGTATTATTCTCTATCTTATTTGTGACTATTTAAATAATATTTTATCTTTGTCTAATTAATTTTGTAATTTATTGTGATAATATGTACTTTCTACGTTATAAATTCAAGTAATGAGATTATTTATTCTCTAAGCAATACCACTGCTCAAATCAGGCACTTACTATAAAGCAAGCCCAATGAAGTGTACTGTTTACATTTTCTTTTGTTCTGTTATAGAATAGTTTGCCAAATCAATTTTTTTTTTGTAAATTCTTTCCTCATAGGTAGCACTACAATGAAAGATAAGAACGTGTATAAATTTAAATTTAATATATATAGACAAAGAAACTGATTAATGTTGTATTGATTTAGAATGACACTTTGATTTTTCTTAATTCTTCGTATTTCATTATAGGTTTAAATTGTCATATCAAATCGGTTGAAGTTTTTGGATGCTAACTATATTTTAATTTCGTTCAGATTATCTACATTTGAGAAATATATTACCTTTTTATGTGTATCTAATTTTGGTCCTTTGTAAAGTTCTAGAGATCAACGTTAAGAATTGGAGCTATAAACTTTGTACAATTCATAATTAGAATTTAAATGCTAAAGTCCACAAATCTATGGATTGTCCCTCTAAAAGAAAAAAAAAGAAAAAAAAGAAGATATAAATATGTTCTGAACAGAACACTATTCTGTTCTGGACAAACAGTCAGAACAGACTGTACTATTCTGAACAAAACAGTACTATTCAGACTGTACTGTGTACTGTTCTGAACAGAACTGTACTGTTCAGACTGTACTGTGTACTGTTCTGAACAGAACAGTTTTGTTCTAAACAGTTCCGTTCTGTTCTATTCTGAACATAACCGCTATTCTATTAAATAACCACAAAAAAAAACTATTCAGTGTTTTTATTTGAGTATGATTATCTAAGTTTTAGTTCTTTATAATTAGTAGTTAACATATCATTTACAATTACTATGAGGAGCATATTATGGTCTTGATTATATTCTTTCGGAAAGGCATTTATATTATTTATTTATCACTCTTGTTTTCAACAATGAAATTCTTTTTCTTTTCTTCTGCATTTTTGTGCATAAATAGTTTTTAGCATGTCTTCTTATACACACACACACACACACCTCACATCTTAATAATATTGTCTATGAAACTTATCATTATTTTTTTTTTCACTACCCTTTATTGAGATCGCTCTAAGCCAGCATAAGAAAACTTTTACCATTAAAGAGAAAAAAAAATGAGCAGTGAAACGAGACATGATAAGCTACTGACTGAATGCAAATTGCTATCATATGTGGTTGATAGTGAATTATTATTTACTGTATTGTATATTGTTCTTTTAATATTACCGTTATTGTTACTAAGTACTGAAATTTAATAATGGCTATCAATCCATTGAACTAAAATTGAACAACCAATACTGAATTGATACACATTGGGTTTTGGAAAAAATTAGGATTCATATGAATTTTAATGGCTGGACGTAACTGTGCCACTGTTTTCCTTTATGAATGGATCAGGATAGGCTCCGATCAAATTTTACTGTTCCGTTTTTTCGGGGGTAGACGGAAATGCGTCCAGACCAGCCAAGTTCATATTTTCCTAAATTTTCAAATACCATAATTAGAAGTCGTCAATTGAAAAAGAAAAAAAAACTAATAACAAAAACATAAAATGTTTGAATATGAGATTGCCCAGCTTTTATTTGTATATGATTGTTCATGATATTGAGATATTATTATTATTTTTTTGTGTTTTACTATTTATCACTGAATCGCTTTACTGACAATCCTGATTATGCATGACCAGATGCAGATATCTATCAAGAGGTAGATCCAATGGAAACAGAACATGATGTGACATAGTTTAAGAAATAGGCAGATCTATAAGAGTGATGAATTTCTTTTAGTTAATTACTTTTATATTAAGAAAATATAATAAGTGCATATAACACTTTATTTAGTTCTATGTGAAACATTTCTTTCATTCAGAAATAATTTTACGTAATGATATTTTGTTGGTTTTATTTATAGGAAACTTATTATTACCTTGGTTGAAATTTTTTTTATCATTTATTGCTTTTTGTTATTCATATTCTGTTGTGTTGTAATTGTAATGTTTTTTTAGGCTTATCGAGTTGTCATTCGACACCGAACGCCTTAGCTATCCACACTATAGAAAGTGGGGCGTTACAGAGTGAATCCTTGTGATATATCAATGTTGAGACTTCTCAATTGTGATTCAACATTGCCCACCTCCTGTGTTATCAATCTACATATAGTGGTCAGGCATCCCCTGACAGTCAAGAACAATCATGCAAATTCTGAATCAATCATTCTAAAAAACAATTCAAAATATTATGCTGCACTTTCTCCAACAGACAGAGTTGCTGGAGGCAATGACATAAGTAGATTCAATAATTGGAACCGTCTGGAAGTGTTCTGCAGGCAGAGCAAGCTATTAAGGTTGCATACTTCAGACCCTATAGACTATGAACAAGCACTCAATATCAATTCTGAAACCCAAGAACCCAATACAAATGTCGATCAAAACATTTGGTCAAGTTTAACAAGTCATGGCAGAAATATGACATATCATCACAAATCCGACGGCAGCATGCCGTCACTAAAGGAAGCGATAGCCGCCAGCATTTCGCATGGCAAGCTTGTCTCCGGCAGCAGCACCTTCGCCAACTCTTTCTGGACGGAGATGGTGGTGCTGTCCAAGTGAGCTGTCACTAACTCCCAATGGATGCCCGAGCTCTTCGCCATGCGTCTCGGCGCCATTCTCGTGATGGGCTTCATTCTCGCAACCGTCTTCTGGCGGCAAGCCGCCTCGCCCAAAGGCGTGACGGAGCGTTTCGGGAGAGTAAATTAGTTAAAATTGGAAAGTCTCGGGAGCGCCTCGTGATGTGAAAAGGAGTTAGAGCGAATGAGGGAGGATTAAAATAGGAAAAAAAAATAGTCACGGAGAGTAAATGGGTGGTATTTGAAATGGGAGTTTGGTGCAAGTAAAATGCATGCACGAACAGAATGTCACTGGGTCAAGTGGTGTGCTTCTTTTGAAATTCTCCATTTCCCCAGTCACGGTAAGAAGCAGGATTTCCGGGGAGTTTCTAGATGGGCACAGCATATTTTCTAGTGAACCCACTTAAAAGATAGTTTTATGTACCACTTTGCCATTATTGTTTTGGTTCAAAAAATGCCCTTCCCTCACCCTCCCCGCTCGGCGCCGCCGCCCTCACCCTCGCCGCTAGCCGCCGCGCTCGCCCTCACCCTCCCCGCTCGGCGCCGCCGCCCTCACCCTCGCCGCTAGCCGCCGCCCTCGCCCTCACCCTCCCCTCTCGCCGCCGCCGCCCTCACCTTCGCTGCTAGCCACCGCCCTCGCCCTCGCCCTCACCCTCCCCTCTCGCCGCCGCCGCCCTCACCTTCGCTGCTAGCCACCGCCCTCGCCCTCGCCCTCGCCCTCGCCCTCCCCGCTCGTCGCCGCCTCCCTCACCTTCGCCACTAGCCGCCGCCCTCGCCCTCCCCCTCGCCCTCCCCCTCCCCGCTCGCCGCCGCTGCCCTCACTCTCTGCGGTCGCCCTCGCCCCCGCCCCCACCCCCAGTCCGGGGTATCCAGCCCGGACAGAGTGTCTCTGTCCAGGGTATCCAGTCCGGACAGAGAGTGAAGATGTGCGCACTGGGAAAAATGGGCTCACTAGGAAAAATCTAGCGCCCATCTAGAAATTCCCTATTTCCGTCGTACTTTCCCTGGTAAGAAATGGACAGCGAAATGAAAATTGAGGAATCAAAGCCCTCATTGATTCGTTGAGAGAGAGAGCGAGTGCGTCAAAAATCAACCAACAGTGTCCTGAGAGAAAGCAACCCAAAAAGAAACAAAAAGTCACCGATCGATCCTTACTTAGGGTTAGGGCTCAGATCCCCCCAAATTCACCCCCAAGATCGAACCTTTCCTCCTCCAATGGAACCCAGCGGCGGCAGCCCCGTCACCTCTGGCGGAGGAGGTAGCAGCGGGACTTCGAGGCGGTATGGCGTCCAGTTCTCCGCCTCCAATTTCATCCATGCACCGCTCACTGCGCTGTTGGAGTACTCTGGGATTCTGAGAAACCCTCGATCGAGCCATCAGGAGACGGAGCCCTCGATCGCCGCCGCGGACCCCAACGACGGGGAGGTCGCGATACGGATCATCGGCAGTGCGGATCACGAGAGCGTTAGGGTTTTGGAGCGGGATGCGAATTCTTTGGGATCGGAGGAGGGGAGAGGCGCGGGGGATGAGGATTTGGTGAGGGAGAGTGTGAGGGCGGTGGGAGAAAGGGAGGTGAACCCTTTGAATTCGCCAGGATTGGCGAATTCGGGGTCAGGGAGCGCAAGTAGTTTGGAAGGGGATGGGAATGGCGGGGGAGCGAATGGGAGGGATTCCTCATATCAAAGGTATGATATACAGCAGGTTGCGCGGTGGATCGAGCAGATTTTACCCTTCTCGCTGCTGCTGCTGGTCGTCTTCATCCGTCAGCATTTGCAAGGTACCGTCATTGATTGGTTCTTGATAATTGGATGTTGAAATTAGAAACATTTTATCATTAATGCAGATAAGTTGCGTGCTTCCCTTGATTAAAATTATACAGTGTAGGCTACAAATTGTTCAGTTTAGAGCTATTACATTAGTTTGTCGAGTAATCTAATGGATGCCTTTACATGTAGATTAGTTTTTCTGAATGTCAGTAGTGTGGTAGCTTGTTTCTTGGCTATTTCTGACCAAGAGGCGGTAGGGATGTAAAGATAGTATTTTGGCTTATCGGTTAACATCTAATATGATTACAACAATGACTAAGCCTTTTATCCCAAGTATTTGGGGTAGGCTACATGAACAAAAAAAATTTATGCTAGATCGATAACATGGATGATTCTTCTCCACTCATTCCTCTCTTTATTTAAGCCTTTAACATCCATATCTTTTCGTATAACTTCCATCCATATTTTTCATGTTGTTCTTTCGCTCTTTAAACTTATCCTATATTGATAAGCTTTGCTTGCAGAACTCGTATATGTAGGTAAATCATTGTAGGTGGTTTCTCGCATCTTCTCTTATATAGGGGCTATGCCTACTTTATTTCTCTTCATTTTATCATACATCCAAAAAAAGTATGCATATCTCTATTGCACTCATTTTTTGTGAATGATATTTCTTTGTAGTCTAACATTCCGTGTTATATAACAAAGCTAGTCTAATAGCAGTCGTATATAATTTTCTCTTCACCCTTTTTAGAATGTTTTATGCTGTGCTCTTCATTTAAACCAGTCAGCGCGGATAGCTTTCACGTCTAATATGAATATTATGCTGAAAAAATTGCTTAATGATATATACTTTTACATGGTATTGGTGATATGGATTTTAACTTTAATGGAAGCACGTCAGCATGCATATCCATGTGAAAGTTATCTTGGTTGTTCGTTAATGTTCTATGAGTGACATATACGTCATGTTTCTCCCACCCTTTCTGTGCTAAATGGTGCACCATTTACACAATAGTAAAGGATTGGAATGCATTTTATTTTCACTATTGTCATGATCAATGTTTAAAATAACGATAACGTTAACGTAACGTTTTTTTTGTTAGGTTATGTAGCAAATAACGTAACGCATAATGTAGGTTACGCAATTTTCTATTTATTTAATTAAAATAAATATAAAATTGTACTTAATAATTTTCATAAATAAGTAAATAAATCTAAAAAACATATAAAATACTGTAAAATCAATATAAAGGCGTAGAAAAATTATAAAATGTCATAGCTAGCAAATATCATATATCACAATATTTTCTTAAGTCATACACAACAAAATATTATTTTTCTTTACAAAATGAAGATAAACTCGTGTGATCATCTAATCAATAATAACAAGATCATCTTCCTTCAAAATGTAATTTGCATCTTCCGGATCGATATCATCCCCCATCTCATCAAAACTATCATCAATTGCTTTTCCTTTGCCCGAAAAAGATGCTACACAAGAGATATACAAATTAAGATATTATTAGATACTCAAATCATGATAGTATTCATTTAATAATATTAAAATATAAAAATTGAATAACTTACAGGAATCGACCTTTCGTTTCTTTGTTGGGGTTTCAGTTTCATCTTGCTTGTCTCTCTTATCCACAATGGATGGAAAAACATTTTGATTGCTATTAATTGCAGTGACTTCTAAGAAATCATTAGTTTTTGGAGCTGAATCGTCATCAGTAGGCTTATCTAGCAATTCAAGATTTTCTGGGAGATAAGGCTCTTTACTCTCAACTAGCCATTCATCCTCTGGTGTTGCCTCATCAATCAAAATTGGATCCAAATTCATTATCTTCTTTCGAATATTTCTCTTTGTAAGCTTAATATTGTACATGACGTACACGAGAGAATGTAGGCATTTTTGCTCCAAGCGACATCTTTTTTTTTTGAATGCATCTTTAACAAAGTTGTGAATTGTTTTATGAGCACGATGATAAATAAATTACTTAAAAATATTATATTAAGTTTTTAAAATTCATACTTGTTCAAAAGTGCTCCAATTGCGTTCACATCTAGAAGCACTAGTCGTAAGAGATAGGATTCGAATTGCAAATTTTTGGAGTATTGGAACATCCTCTCCAAATCTTTCCCACCAGACAGTTAAAATAGATAATTAATTTTGGTGTTAAAAAATGCAAAAAAAACTTTATGATATTTCTACCAATAGAATAATAAGAATGGAAATAATGAATTAAGATATATCAGGACTTCGGACATTCTAGTCATTTGAGCTAGCGAGAATCCAAATTCTCCAAGTTTCTGTTTATATTGATCCAGCTCCACATCAGCTTGTGCATACTCATTGAGGTCGGGGATCATTCATTACATGCATTTACGAAGGGCTCTTCTAACCTCCGGTAT
>JAYEPQ010000018.1:9801775-9954275 GCA_036321105.1 Dracaena cambodiana
ATTTATGATCTACAGTCATGTGAATGATGAACTTTTTACCCTATAATTGTCACACAACCACTGATGCATAGTGTGTGCATGTGTGAGTCAGTAAAAGGGCAAAAAAAAAAAAAAAAAAGATTATACCATCTCTAACCTCATGATGAAAATGTCTTCATTTGATCTTGCATGCATCTTACAAGTACAATAGCTGAGTAATGTCTATCACATGCAATAATATTGGGCCCTCTACCTCTCAAAACCCTAACATATACTCCACTCCCTCTGTCCACACAAATACTAATCAAGTTCAAATATACAAACCCTATGCGCATGCTCTTGCATTATGGCCATCCTTTAGAGGGAACCTTTTGCAGAACTAATCACCAATCACACACACACACACAGATAGAGAGAGAGAGAGAGAGTAGACATCACATGCTTCAAATGATCTAATAATGCACTTTAGCTCTTTTTCACTTCCTCCTCTCTGGCTTGCAAAATTCTAGAACTTGCCATCTCTTGATTCTCCTCGTTGCTGCAATGTGTGCTCTTGTGAGACCTACTATCAATAAAGAAAAAGGAAAACGAGGAGGTCAAAAGTTGAAATAGTAGTAGTAGTAGTAGTAGAAGAAGAAGAAGAAGGAGAAGAAGAAGAAGAAACATAGTTAGAATTGCTTCGATGAATGAACATACTTGAGATTTGAGGCACCAAGAGCCTTGGCAAGGCATTGCATGAGACTGACTTGTGCCCTTAGATGGATGACATAGTCTAGAGTCTCACCAAGCAAGGAGAGGCTGTCCAAGGACTCACCCCCTGGTATGATTCTCTTGAGCAGCTGTGTTCTCTTCTTCACCATCCTCCTAGCCACGACGCTTGCAGCCACATTCTTCGCCCTCAACCGTGACCGGATGCTCCGTCGCAGGATCTTCTTGCTGGTAGGGATCTTCCACTTGGTAATGTTCTTCTTCTCATCATGATCAAGGCCCTTCATATAGTTGTTGGTGGTGGCCTCTTGCTTCGAGAGGTTTGTGATGAGGGCAGTGCTCCACTTGGTGTGACCTCTAGCCAAGGCCATTGCGGCGTCGGCCGAGATCTTGATTGCCCTCTTCCTCTCTGGGATGCTCATGCTCCTGGAACGGAGGCCGTCTAGCTTGAGGCCCTCGATCATGAGCTTTAGGAAGGCCTTCCTGAATGTGTTTGAGGCTTGCATGGCTGAGAATGGGAAGACAATTTGGTGATGAAAACTGAATGCTTGCTGCTTGAGGTTATATGGCTGAAGAGACCAAGGCAGAGAGGGAAAGGGGACAAGATACATGGATGCTGGTTTGGTTCTTTAAAAGCACTCCATGTGGTCTTATTGCATATTTGGTTCCTTTACTCCATCTGAATATTATTAATTATTTCAAATAAGTCTAAATACAGTGCTAATAGTATACAAATACAGGCCGGATAAGAATGAGCTGGTCAAGTGTCAATCTTTTGCCTGTTCTCTTCAATTTTTTTATTTTTATTATAAATTTTAAACAAGCCAAAAATAGCTTCATCCTTCACTACTAATGGGAGGTGAGGGGATTTCCATGCATGTGCACATGTATATAGAGATTACATATGTCATCTAATCTATTTATCTCAAAAGTATTATACATCAAGCTAGCTAGGGATCAGATACCAATGAGAAAATAAATAAATAAATAAATAAAGGGATGGAGAGGGTAGTTCCATAGAAAGATATTAGTTTTGGGGGATCATGGAGAAGAGAGGAGGAGAGAAGTGGGGCACTGTGGAGAAGAGACACACCACATGCTTGCACATGGTGCCCACAACCCTACCACCAACAAAACAATTCTCAAATAGGGCTTAAAGTTTACATAACATAACAAATGCAAAATCAATAGCTCACTTTCCCAATAGGAAAACTCACAAAAGAAGAATATATATAGTGCACAGTCCCCCTCCCCCGGCCGCTATTGGGTGGGATCGGGTCCGGACAGTACCCGAAAGATGATCGGCTGGATCTGGAACCTCTCACATGTACTTCGTCTTCACAACTAGCTATTCAAGTTTAGAGCCCATTTTACGGACTGGAATCCTATCCGAGGATTGATACTGGCGCGTAGTAAGATGTGGAGCAAGTCTAGTTATTATAATTTTATATGTTTTTTTTAGAGTAACTGTACTCCGCATTCTTCTGTTAATGCATAATAATATAACTACAATAAAAGATCAAGAGTACAAACCAAGAGTCAAAGATTCAAACATGCTTGATCATAAATACACCATCTAATAAAATACCAAACAAAAACTAAAACAACCAACAGGCATCCTCTAGTACTATCCATGCCTCCACTGGCTCACCCTCCACCCTTCTTGTCATCCGTGCTTCCTTCCATCATCTCCTTATGTTGGGACTGCGAAATGTTGTTATCGTTGTCACGTTCGTCCGATAAATAGACTTGCACTCGCTCCAACAGTAACCCTGTCCAATAGTATATATCAAGATATGTCAGGTGAAAACATACATCACTGGAATGAGAGATCTGTGTAAAAGTTCTACTGTTTCTCTCTCACCATGCATTCCAGCACACTGCTGCTGTTATAATTTTATATGTTACCGGTTTCTATTCAATATTATTTGGATAAGCATATAGGATTGAATCCGATTCCATTACAATGATATGTAGATCATATCATATAGTTTTCATAGACCTAGCTTTTAGACCATATATAGATATATATCCATTCTTAAGTGGGTAATATTTGGGTTCAATTTGGATCCCATTGTGGGTTTTTATTGAATGAGAATAGGCGGACTCAAGAGTCAGTCCTTAATCCATTCTATTTGAATTTTTAAATTAAAAATAGGACAAGTTGAGTACTGACACTTGGACCCAAGAGTGAGAGAATTCCAAGTGTGTGGGTATGTTGTGTGGATAACTTAAACTCAATGATTAATAAGGTGTTGATGATCATGGTGGTGATGTTGTATTAGGGTTTTTCTTTCCTCTCTCCCTGTTTTTTTAATTCATAGACGGATGGGAGTAGTGTGGTGTGAAAAGTAGATTGGCAGGATCTAGGAAATATGGTGAGGTATATGGAGGTGGGTCTACTACTACTCCCCGCATCTTTTTTATCTACCCTACTGTCCTCCCTTTGTTTCAGGGAGAGAATAACAGTATTAATGTAATCTCACATGGTGACCACATGCATCATGCATGGGTTTCTTCTTTCCTTCTCTTCTCTCTGTATCTTTTATAGTAATCATTTCATACATCTCTACCCTCTGCATTCCATCATGGTCTCACCTCTCAGCTATTTGATTTGTGTACTGTCTGTTTGCTTCACTTGACTCAACATCAGGTAGTCTCAAGCAGGGGGTGAGAATAGGCCGGTCCAATAATCAAATTCTTGGTATGTCTATTTAAAATTTTGAATTAAATAAAATATAATTTTTTACTTTTAATTCAAAACTTTAAATATGATGGACTAAAATTAATCCCGCTCATTCCCATCTCTAGTCACAAGTGTAAACAGCTGGTTTTGAGCATAGGCTAAATCCCTACTTAGAGTTACTAATTTATGGAAAAAAAATGATATGTCTGATCTTGAATCTGATGTATATGATGATACATCCCTTACTTCTACTACCACTAGAAACAAATGTAAGAGTCTAAGTAGTTGCGTTTTCTTTCCTTGAAAAAGAAAATTGCTATTAGATTTTCTTTAAAAAAAAATTAATTTTAATACAATTATAAAGTTGAAAAGAAAAGTTGCTAGTGATCAGGGAAGAAAAAAAACCAAGGGTTCAATCAGGCTTTCTCTTTGATAGTACTCTTATCACTTTCTTATGGAGAGTAAGTAAAGGCAGGCAATTCTCAGTACACTTTACTTGCACTCCTCTCTTGCCTTATCAATAACTATCAATAAACTTGCCTACGATTTATAGTGATGCGGTATAATTAAATTCATGCACTGTCATGTCACGGTAGCTAACATGCAACCTTCTAAATTTTCCTAACTATATAAAAAAGACAAAAATAACAACTAAGCCTTTTATCCCAAGTATTTGGGGTTTATAGACTATATAAACAAAAAAGAGAATTATGTTGGATTAAACACATGAATCATCCTTCTCCACTAATTCCTATCAAGCAATATATCATCATCAAGGCATTCAGCATTGATATATTTTCATATTATCTCCATCCATATTTTTTTTCCTATCATGTCTTCATTCTTTTAACTTGTCATATATTAATAAACTCCACTAGCTAAACCGGTGCATCCGTAAGTCTGCATCGCACATGTCCAAACCATTAGGTGTAGTTTTCTCGCATATTCTATTTTATGGGGCCTATGCCTGCCTTAATAAGAATATTCTCATTTATCATCTTATCTTAATATTCTGTACCATATGACAAAACTGGCTGACAATAGTCTAATAAAATCTTTCCTTCGGTCTTAACAGAATATCACATAAAACTCTTATGGCATTCCTCTATTTCAATTGACCAACCTAGATTTTATGATTGACATTACTATCGAACTGTAACCAAACAAAAAGATAAAATGACAAGATTGCTACTGTAAATTTTACGACCTCTAGAATCCGGCCAAATCAAAAGAGCCGAAAAGGTCAACACACTTTTTCAAATTTGATCTCCAGAATAAAGATGCCAAATCACCTCTTGATTAGTTTATCCTCCACAATAAACAACTAATCAAGGATTAGCTTCCACTACCCCTAATCACAAGAGGTATCTCCAACATAAATTATATTACGGGTATATGTACTATAATTGTACCCTAGGGTTTTTAGCTCCAAAAAGCCATTGATCACGCAAACACATGGCCACATGGATGGGATCCCTTGTCACAACAAAGGCATGCAAACCCCCAAGCATGAATCATTAGAGGACAATGGCCCTACAATATTTCTATACATATTCCCTTAAATTAGACTAGACTATGACCCCTCCAAAGATTAGTCAAACATGATCAACTAATTAAGCTCATGGTAGATTAGATTGTTATCTTGGTGTTATGTGTGAGCTTGCATTAGAGTAATGGGGCTCAATTAGAGGGGTGGTCTTGTTTTGTAGGGTGACATGAGAAGATAAAGAAGGAATAGATTACTCTCCTAGTGCTCTGTCCTTGAAACAAGGGGAGACTTGTCAGCTTCTCTCAAACCAAAGTTTGCATGTTCCTCCTACTAAACTAGGAGATTGCCTGTCCTGAAAGTTTGTTTCAATTTCCTTGAAATATAATTAATTAAGTAGGTATTAGGTGTTGTTTTGCTAGAAGTCCTAGGATACTTTGGATGTCATGGACAGCTAAAATGATGGGTTATATTTGTTATTTCTGATGTTTTGGATTCTTTTCTTTTCTTTTCTTATTTTTTTAAGATCCATCTCTTGGCAACATCCCACATTAACATGAAGAAAAGTAAAATTTCAAGTGAAGCAAAAGACAAACATTGATAAGAATGAGAATTGAGCAATGAGAAATGCGTAAATGCACATTAAAATTAGTGCAAGTAAAAACATTCTAGAAAGTAATAATACATAATAGTTGCATGGTTAAGGGTGTGTTTGGCTACCGTAAATAGTGGAAATAGGGAATTAAAAAATAACTTATAAAGAGGAAGTAGAAGAAGAGAGAGAGAAAACAGAAAATTCACCGGCGGTGAAGGGATTTCCTTCACCGTTACTTAGGTGGTCCAATACAATTATTACACGTGGCGCTACTTAAGGTAACAAATAAAAGAACTCTCTTAACCGTCATTTGAATAGTGCCACATGTAATAATCGTATTGGGCCATCTAAGCCGCAGTGAAGGAACTCCTTTCATCGCTGGTGAATTTTCCGTTTACTTATATATATATATATATATATATATATATATATATATATATATATATATATATATATATATATATATATATTGTGAATTGTAATGACAATATGCAAATAAAAAAATTATTCTTTTGGCTTGTTCTTCTACTTTATAGAGCTCTTTCAAGCCAAAATATGAAGAAGAAAATTTTAAAAATAAGATATCATATAGGCACTATCTCTACATATAAGAAGTAACTTCTAATTTCTTTTTGGGAAAAAAAAAAAAAAAAAAAAAAAACTTCAAGTAGTGGAAGTAGTTTTAGTTCCACTACTTCTAGTCTAGTTCCATGCAAACAAACACATTCTAAATGAACTTTCTACCAAATTATCTGACAAATACACTGTAAGTTAGTAGCATGAAGAAAGTAGATCTATCTATTTATTTTACCCTTACCTGCATGCCCTAAAAATTTAGAGAGAAGGGTACCAGAAAAATAGGTACCCTGTGGTTTTCTATGACATTCTCATCAACAAAATGACAACGCACTTCCACATGCATCGTTTGCTCATGAATATGAAAAACTTAGTTCACTTGTGAGATCATGTATCGAGAGTACTTCACAAGCAACATTGCTAATAGCTTGATACTTTGTACGTCACATTCTACTTTTTTACATTTTCAAGTGATCAAATTTCTTTTAACTAAAGTGTAGTACCCTATTATGCATCTTTTAACACTAGGTGATCCTGTCAAATCTGCATCTAAGGATCCAACTATACGACAATGGCCATAATCTGAACTCTAAGGATCCAACTATACGACAGTGGCCATAATCTGAATATAAATGACCTTCGTCCATAGCACTCTTCAAGTATCTAAGTATCTAAATTCCTGTATTCTAATGGCTCGACTGTGTAGTAGATAAGAATCAACTCGCAATACTCGCAAGGGTATGTGCTATATTTAGCTTTGTTATTATCATATAGCTTAACTTTCCAATAATTCACCAAAAGGTCCTGTTAATCTAGTATTAACTTGGAATTTTCATTAGCTTGGTATCCTAGTGTGCGGCCTCTTAGAACATCCAGCACGTTCTTTATTTAGAAAGAGAGAGACCTTCCGTGGATCCAACTATTTTTATGTCCAAAAACTACCATCTAAGTCCACGATTTTTTGCTTAAAATTTTGTTGCAAGTATAAGATCAATGATTTCATTTATAGTCATCTTTATTAATGACTACGGCATTCAAATAGCAACCAAGAAAATTCTTTGCATCATCTCTTGTAACAACTATGTATGTTCTAAAGTAGCTGGAAAAAATGATACTCTATTGAGTATTGTATGAGACTCAACATTCATGATTTTATTATTTGGCAGGTGTTCTCTCGGATGAAAAGAGGCTCCACTTATCAAGTGGCTTTTTGGGAGGTGATATTGATGGCACTCCGCCAGATGAGAAATAAGGGACTACACTAGAGGCGCGAGAACTGATGGACTGATCACAGAACTTGTTTCCGGCATGCTGGATCATTGTATTTTTATTTTCTTGCTTCTTTTCTTTTAGTAATATTTAGAACATTTGCTTTGTAAATTTATTATTGGGCCACCCTATTTGTGGACAATAACTATAATTGTTTTGTTATTATCTCTTTAATAGAACGCGGAGGGCTACATCCAACCGTTTAGCATTAAAAAAAAATGATACTTCATGGACTCGCTAAAACATGCGATATCTTTGAAATTCTTCATCTAATATATTATATATTCTCTGAAAGCTAAATGACTATAACTCTTTCATTAAAATCTACCCAACTAATTATGAGTGTTAAGATCCTTACACATCTCAACGAAAAACTCCAAATAAGCTACCAATTCTTATAATTTCATCCACATCACAAATCCAAGGACCCTCTTTTAAAGTCTAATCCAAACCAAAAACTCCAACTGACTCACTAACTCCAAATGATCCTCACTAATTCCAAATAATCCTCCACATACGTAACAATTGTATCAGTGATCATATCTTTCGATTGATTTATTTTGTACTATCAATATCCATTTGGACCTTCTAGATACCAAATTATCTGTATACTGAGTAAATTGATCTTATTGCTCACTATCCATTTAGATTAATGATGGCATCAAAGAGAGTTCATGTCATTCTTCGATTTTGAATCAATATCATAGTCTTATATTAGTTTAATTTAAAAATCCAAAACCTAACTTTTGTCTTCTTCTGAAAATTACCATGGTAGCCTATTTGACTTTACGGACTGATTTTGGCCAAAGTAAATTCTATCTAAGCATACCATTTTGCTCAGTGAGCCCACCTCTTAAAGTTTAAAATTTTGAAAAGTTTACTATTTTTTTTTTTTTTTTGACCATACTTGTTTTCCTGGTTAGAAATTAATTCATAAACATTGTTAAATCTATTTGGAGACTAAAACTATTTCAGAGACTAATCCACAATTAAGAATTCGGGATATTAATTCCCGACTTAGAAATATGGGCTCAATGAGCAAAGTGGTGTGCTCTGATAGAATTTACCTCTGGCCGATAGCAATTTGGTAAATAACATGCAGGAGGTGACCATTCAATTGGTTTTTGAAAGGAAGTTTTCATGCTCACATCACACCTCCTATTTCAATTCATTTAAATCTGTGTCTCTCTCTCTCTCTCTCTCTCTCTCTCTCTCATCTCCTCATCTTACTGTAGCAAGACGCAAAGCCTCCAAGCTTCCTCCCCTCTTCAAAATCCATTCCAGTTCCAAATTAAAACAAATCAAAACAAGTCCAAATAAATCACTAAAAATACTAACATTCATATTTCAATCCAAACCACTCTTACATTCAATCTATCCTCAACTCAAGACCTTCACTTCTTCCTAGCTTGGACTTACAGCAAGGAGAGGAAGCTCGGGGGTCTTCAATCTTGAGTGGTTAATTCAATTGGAAAGCTCTTATCTCGTTTATGATATCAAATCTAAATGACTTGCTGATGCATAAAAATGATAACTTTATATTCAAACATTGTAACTTGGTGTATGATGGATTAGAAACATTCTAGATAACTTGCTGATGCATAGAAAATGATAGCTTTAATGACAAACACAGATTTATTAGCATTTGGCATCGATTTAAGTCCTCTGTGTGCTAGTGATATTTCCTCGCATATATTCTTGAACTAATGAAATTATATGTGTCTATGTATTTCCACGGTACTTTCAGTGATTCATGTATTTCCTGAACTCTTTTTAATGATTTAAGTTGTATTAGGATGAATATAGAGATGATCCAAATAATATCATCAATTTGTGAATGTTTTAGAGCTACTTGACTGATGCCTAACATTAGTTAACCAGCCAGTTAACCCATTTTCGTCGTATAACATTCTCGTAAAATAGCCATGGCTATTGCATCCTACCTCCGATGAGGTCATTTTTTATTCACTGGAAAAAATAATGCGCATCTCTATAACTTTCTCATGCATGAAGTTTTCTGATTCAAACCAAATATAGCCTTGAAATTATTGTTATGTACTGGATTAAGTCACCGACTAGTCAACTAGTCAATTAATTCTCCAAAACTAGTCGGCTGCATGAGACTTGTCGAGTAGGTAACTAAAATTTAGATATCTTACATCATGATATGTATATATTGCTTTATTAGTAAATTGTATGTAGGTATACATATTTATTTGATGATATTCATGCCTAGTATCATACATGCATATTCTATCATGTCTCGAGTCTTCAGTTCGCCCATGACATCTAAACACCAGGGTTATATTATACATGCATGCTGCTTTTAATAAATTAAATGAAGGACTTAGAAGAAATGAATGGTAGATAGTACATGTATTTTGGGAGTCAAGAACTACCCAACCATGGAGTTCTTGGTTACCAAAAAGTCACTTTCGTTCTCTGTCCTATAACATGTTATTCCAGCCAGTTAATATGCCATTGGCCTATTTTAGCTATGTTGTTGATCTATTTCAGTTAATCATTGATCTATAACCATGTGGTTGTTGACCTATTTCGGCTGTATTATTGGTCGGGATATCAACGGATACATGGTATATTTATGAACATGTGAATCTTTCGCTATTTAGTTCCAAACTATTATGTTAATTTAAACTGTGCTTGAATGTCAAAAACGAAGTATTTTGGGGTGTTTTTAAAGTGTGTGATTTGGTAATACGTATTTTAGGGTGTTCTTATCATGAATTTAGGGGTGTTTAAGTATCTACCTGTGAGTTTAGTTTCTCATGGATTTTCATAAATTTCATAAACATATAAAAGATAAATAAAATATCCTTCTACACAAATTATATTTAAATTAATATATTTTTACCTGAAACAAAATGTCGTCCTTTTGAACTGGTAATACGTTTCATTATATTATCACCTACTTGCTCATTCCGCAATTGAATTATTTTTTTCCCTCAACTTAGAAAAACTATCTTTCGGAATATTACTAAGTTTATTAGAGATTTGCATCACAACTTTTTAAGATTTTGATTGAAAAATTAAATAAACAAAAAGAAAAATGATATGATAATTTGGAGAATTTAATAGAAAAATTTTAAATAAAAAGGTAATGAATCATACGAACCTGAATTCAGAAGAAAATCTTAATTTCTCCAATAGAAAAATAGATCGGATTGGAATTGGGTTGCACTGTAAAATCCTAAACTTTCTCTTTAAAGAAAATAAAATATGAGTTTTTCCTTTTTGCGCAAATAAATAACGGCTCCTTTTGGAAGAGAATGCAACATGAAAAGAAGTGGAAAAGAATAAGGTCACGGAAGATGTTTGGATAGAAGACAACATGAAAATAAATTGGAAAAAGAAAAAGACGTGGGAGACAGTTGGAACGAGAGCAGTTTTGGATAAAATTTCTAAACACTTCAAAATACCCCGATTTTGAGTGTTTTAAAAAATATTTCAAAATACATATCCAAGTATTTTGGGGTGTTCTGAGAACACCCTAAAGCATATATCTAAGAACTCATAAGTAAGGATTTTTTATAATACCTCATAACACATTACTTCAAAACACTTCATAACTAAACTTCCAAGCATAACCATACTAACACATGGATATTGAATACTTATTGATACATATGGATCACCCTAGGACGTCATTTGCATGATTATCTCTTATTGAATTTTGCATCACTATTATTCTGCTTTACATGAATCTTATATGCTCATTCATTTTTATGTCATACACTACATGTATTTCTTCATGATCACAAGCTCTGATTATATTTCTTATTGGATTTAACCTTTGAGCTTTTCCCACATGCTTAGGAGGACCCACCACACTAGGACCCACTTGTTATGTAAGTTATGTGAGTCAGCGGTGAAAAAGTATGACTCCATTATTTACTTTCCAATTTTTTTAGAATCATAACCTCTACCAGTTTAACTTCTTTAGTAACAAATTTCATGGTTTTTAAAGTTTATTTGCCATTTAATCAAGTAAATACAAAATATTATATTAATAAAAAAAACTGTTAATTTTGTATCCACTTGATGGAATATTAAATCAGAACTAAAATTTATGAAATTGGGTATGAGTGAATCCTAAGGATTTGAGATTATAATCCAAAAGAATAATCTAAAAAATTATTAGAGATAGTGAAAATAAATTACAACTGAGATAACTTATATAAGAATCAACTCATTTATGTGTGTGTGTATTTAGAGAGAGAGAGAAAATCATTGTAGGTGAGCTGCCAACTCAAGAAAACTTAGATGAGATAGCAGAAAAAATATAGTGATTCTTGTTCAAAATTTTTCTAGAATTAGGATCTCTAGCTCTTTAACTTTTTAAGATCAAATTCATTAATTTGGGAGTTCATTTGCATTTTTATTAAGTGGATACAAATTTTTTTCATTGAGAATCGTTAATTTTGTGTTAACTTAATGGAGGACCACATCGAAACTAAAACACAAGAAATTAGGTATAAGTTGAACCCTAGAGATCTAAATCATATTTCAAGAGAAATATTCTAAATAATTATTAGAGATAGTGAAAATGAACCGCAACTTATGTAACTTGCGTGAGCTATCAGCGTATTTCCATTATTCTCTCTCTCTCTCTCTCTCTCTCTCTCTCTCTCTCTATATATATATATATATATATATATATATGAGTAAACAGAAAATTCACTGGCGGTGAAGAGAGTTCTTTTACCACTGCTTAGGTGGCCCAATACAATTATTACACGTGGCACCACTCAAATGGCGGTTAAAGGAGTTCTTTTATTTGTTACTTTAAGTGGCGCCACGTGTAATAATTGTATTGGACCACTTAAGCGGCTATGGAGAAACTCCCTTCACCGTCGATGAATTATATATATATATATATATATATATATATATATATATATATATATATATATATATATATATATATATATATATATATATATATATATATATATATATATATATATATATATATATATATATATATATATATATATATATATATATATATATATATATATATATATATATATATATATATATATATATATATATATATATATATATATATATATATATATATATATATATATATATATATATATATATATATATATATATATATATATATATATATATATATAATGTTTCTTTCTATTTGTAACCATTTGAAACGTAATCTATTAGTTTTCCGTCCTATGGGTGTTTGCATTATTTTTGACATTTTTCGAAAAATAATTTCTGCTTAACTTCCGAATTACAAATAGAGCCTGTTTTCTTTTTTCCATATCCTATTTTACCAACTATGATCCTCCATTGAGATATAATCTATTATGGTTTGTGATCCTAATCATATTTCGGCAAAATGTGTAAAAACATGACACTACATAGATATGGAATTTTCAAATTTATAGTTGTTGCTGGATTTAGATTTTTTGAATTTTCAGTTTTTTTTTGGATTTCCAGTTGTTGTTGAACTTAGATTTTTGGAGACTAATCCCTGTTAGAAAGAGGAGCTTATTTAGAGGGTAGAAGATCTATAAATATAATATTCTCTTCAAGATTCTAAAGTAGGCTTGATGACTCTCAATAACACTAAAAGCATAGGATTGAAAAGAGGCTTTGAGAGGTACATGATAATTGAAACTTGAGGAGTTTATCATTTTCAAGATCAAAAATCTACATCAGTACTTTTATCTCCACTTCTAAACATTGATTATATAGTTCTGTGGTAAACTCTTAATATTAAATTTTTCTTATTGCTTGATAACTGTAATCTTGAATAGGGGTAAAATCTTGAATTAGATCATAGTTTAAATCTAGTTCATGGTTGTCTAGTGATTTAGAGAAAATATTTTTAAATCATTGCAAGTAATTGTGATTATCTAGTAGTTATGGGACAAGTGGTTGTAAAAACCAAAATTCATATAATAGTACTTTTATGGTTTTTTCATGCATTTTGAATTTTCTATGTTTAACTCTCTATGATAGTCTGTTTAATAATTGAGATTATTTACGTGCATTATTGATTGATTGACTGGTATGTTATTTGTTATCCATTGAATACTTCGCACTTCTGCAACTTTTTTAATTAGTATCAGGGCGGTCAATTCTTTTAGAATTTGATATACTTACTATTTTCAATGAATATTCTTATAAAGGGTCAATCCACCAATAGGTACCCGTACTAGAAGGACATAACTCTTCCTACTAGAAAGGCAAGATGAGAGATTTTATTGTGTACCTATGTATGAAAATATGGGCATATGTTACTAATAGTTGGAACCTCTTGTTGCTAAAGATAATAAATTAAAACTTGAAAAAGATTGGTCAGGTAAGGAATAAGAATTATGTTAATGGAATTTCAAGGCTTTGTATGCTATTTTTAATGGGGTTGATCCTAATGAGTTTAGAAGATAAATCTACAAAAAAAAAAAAAAAAAAAAAAATTGGTGTATCTTGAAGAATACTCATGGCGTAACTAATTCCGTAAAATGTCTAAACTTTATAAACTCTTGACTGATTTTGAGAATCTTATTATATGTAATGATGAATCCTCGATAACTTTTATGATAAGCTTAATGATATATTAATTCTTCATTTAATCTTGGAGAAAAGATATCAGAATCAAAAGTGATTAGAAAAATTCTAAGAACTCTTCTTGGAAAATTGCAACGAAGGCTATTACAATTGATAAAAGTAAGAATATTGATAAGCTGAAACTGAATGAAGTTCTAGCTAATTTGCAAATATTCGACAGTCATCGTAAGAAAAGAAATCTAAGGGCATTGCTTTGGATATTAAGCTTTAGAATATTGAAATGACATTGAATTTGATAGTGATAGTGATGTTGATCTTGATATAATTAAATATTTTGTCAAGATATATAAGAAATACTTCAAGAAATTTTTTCCAAATGACTCAACATCTTTTGGAATGAAGCAATTCCCTTCAAATTTTAAAAAAATAAATTTAATAAGAAAAAAGATAGGAATATCAAGACTGAAAAACCAATTTGTATGCAATCCTATGAATATCATGGATTTGGTCATATAGCTCCAGAGTATCAAACATATTGAAGAAGAAAAGGATAGAGACATGCAAGTTACATAGGATGATCCTAATATTAAAGGATTATATAATGAATCAAATAATTTTCTTGCTTTTGTTGCTTCTGCTAACCATCTAGTGTGTCTATGTCAAAAAAAGTCATCGATACCAACGATTATGATTTGAACTAATACGTAGATATTTAGGATGTATATAATAAGCTATTATATGTGTCGCTAAAATAAAAAATATAATATGAAGCTCATGAAGAAGATCAAATCATTGATGAATAATTTAAAAGAAGCAGATGCAAAATTGATGTTTGAAGTGAAGAGGATTGTTGAGCTTGAAGAGTATATATTGCTTTCCATGGCTATCCTCGTTTCCTTAGAAGATGACAAGAAGAAGTTGATAATAGAGGGAGACTCAATTCTCAAGAAGTTCAAGGATATTTAGGATTCAAATGTAAATTTGATGAACACTTTTAGTCAACTTAAAAATGAATTGAACACATCGAACTTGTCACTTCAACGTATAATTACAGTAAAGTCAAAACTAGATGAAATTTTTAGTGTAATTGATTGGCACAAAGTACCAAGGACTAGGATTTATTTATCCTATATCAATACCTAAATCAACTATCTATATATCAAAGTCAACTCCAAAATCGGCTTTGTGAAAGCCACTTATACTAAAAGGGCAAAAGTTTCTTCAAGTATTAGTAGTTGCCAAGAATAAGATAAGTGTGTAATCAGAAAAGGTAATCACACCTCCTATGGTAAGAACTTCATCACCAATATGGTCAATTATCAGGTTTGATTACAATCTTGGGATGCATATACATAATTTTGTGAGTACATAAAACTATTGTGGTAGATTAGTACACACTCACCTAATTGTTTTAATATCTTATATTCTCAATCTCCTAAAATTGTAAAATCGAGGCAGAAAGTCAAAATTGAAAGCTCTTGACATTCAAAGATGTTTCATATTATAGGAGTTTGTATAAGTGAGTAAGCACACATGACCATACAGTGTAGAATGTTTATTATATGCATTTTTTTTTAGCGTTTGCATGTGACACCCGTATATTTTACCATATATTGTGTTTGAGAATGATTTATTGTATGAATAACAATATTGGCATTAGATTTCTTCATATTCAGTTATTGATCATTCTCATATGCGATATAAATAGTAAAATAACTAAGTGCATTGAGTGTATTAGATTTCAAATATTATTCATGTATTTCACTCCAATGAGAAGAAAATAAAATTTATTCAAGAAAGTTGGTTATTCCTAAAAATGGGAAAAGACTATCAATATTGAGAGAAATTAATTCTGATATATAAAATTATATTTATTTTATGTAACTACCCAAAACCTACATAAATATTTATTACTTATATATTTACTTACAAAATTTTTTATGATTATTATATAATTTCAAAATAGATTTATCAAATTATTATTTTAATCTATTATCATTTTAAAGTAATAAAAATATTTTTATACTAAATCCCATAATTCATTTAAAAATTATTATTATTATTATTATTATTATTATTATTATTATTATTATTATTATTGAGGCCAAGCCCATTTCCTTAGCTCATAACTCAAAAGCATATTTTTATGAATGAAAAAATAAAAGTACGTAAAACATAACTTGAACCTAAGACAAATTAACACATAAATAACTCCTAAACCAACAAGACAATAAATTGACAATGTCACAATGTAGAATTTTAATTACTTTAACTCTGCCTAATATATTACTCTGCACCCTTCAATTTCTCTTTCTTCTCCATATTTTAATTCCCTCTCTTTCAATTCACCATTTAACCACAAAAATTGCATGTTCAAATATCAAGTCTCATGAATATTGTAATTACCATTCTTTTAATTCCCTATTTGACCATAATTATCACATATTTAATTATCTTTTTTACAAATTCAATTCCTTCATTTTAATACACCAATTCATTACTAAAAGCACATGTCTTTTAACTTTTTAAATAAGAATTTAATTCCTATTAAAACCCACTAATCTCTCCCTCTAATCTTTCATTCTAGCACTATTTAAACCCCTCTAACCTCCATGAGTTTTTCTTGAACATACTTCCTAAAACTCTTCTTACATTACCTAACTTACTTCCACACTTCTTTCTCCTTCTCTCCACTTTTGCCGACCATCGGAGGTAACTGATTGTCGATAATGCAGCCGACTGCTGGAGTGCCAGCGATCATCAATAATAATCCTGACGGCTACCAAGACGTCGTCGACTGCCGGACTGCTACCGACCACGGGAGGAGCCACTTTGCAAGTCCTCTTTCCGGACAAGCACCACCTCGCCCAAGCCGCCCCGCTGCAACCACCACTACTGGAGCGCATCTCACCGAAGCACACTCATTCTTCTCCCTTAGAATCTATCAAGTAATATTGGTTTTAATATTTGAATTTAAAATGAACCTATTCAACGAACACTTTTTCAGGCTAATGTGAGTTCCTTCTCGAACTTATTTTTTTCATATACTGTTCTTATAATTTTGAATTCCTAATTTATATATATTCATATTATTTAGTGTTATTTAATTTATATGAAATTTGGTAATTTCACAAACTTTATTCAAACAAAATATAGGTCATAAAATTGACTAATGATTTATTATAAATAATAAATCGAAATAGTAATTTTTATGATGATTATTGTAATATTATATGGCAGCAATGTCTAGCAAGGAGTTTTAGATGAAAGTGATTTTCTAATTAACGTGCTTTCACGGAAAATGTTCCACTTCTTTGTTCTTAACTCACTGTGTGTCATTATGATTTGCAGTCAGAAAATCCTTAAAATTAGTAATTGAAACTCTAATAACATGTAAGAATATAAACTTCTTACTAAACATCATTTGACTATAATGACCTTGAATTATACTTTAACTTGAACTTCGAATCTGTACGGGAGATAATCAAAACACAAATATAGTATCAGTTAAATTCTCCAATATTATATGATGCCTTCGACTAAAACACTGGATATATAGACTAGAGCATAATTATAATTAGAATAAACATTATCAAGAATTTAGTTAATAAAATAATTTATGTTTTACATTTACATTTAAATGCACTATTCATGTTACTCTTTTTTTGAGATAAAATGATGGTTAGATAGTCCCCCCCCCCCCCCCCCCCCCCCCCCCATGTTGCATTAACTCAAATTAATGAAACATGATAGTTTAAGTTAGTACATAGTTTGTGGAGACTCTAACATAAATACATACATAATAGTAATAGAAAAGTAAATCAGTACAACATCGCTAATATAGTAGGGTGAAAGAAAGAAGCCCTCCTTTGTGGTTCTTCCACTCACTCCCCCACAGTCTCTGGGACTTGGGAAGATAAGTCCTCTGCTGTGAAAGTCTCAGGGTCTATGGGTGCTCTTAGCTCCAATCTCCCATGTGGGTCTTTTCTAAATGTGCGTGTGCTTTGTCCCGATTTAGTTATCTGCACCGTACCTGTTTACCATGCCAAATCATCCTCAGTATGGAATAAGCCAACATGAATATTAGAAACACAATTCCTAAATAGTCTATTATTTCTTTCTACCCAAACATTCCACAACACAATCCCAAATATTAAGTTTTCTTTATGTATGCTAACCCCTCCACCCCTCCTTTGAGGTATGCTAGTATCGTTCCAAAGTGTCTCTATGCTGTTGGGTTCTGTTATTACTTGATCGTCCCATAAGAACTACCGGCCATATGTCCTTAGTGAAGGGGCAATGCAAGAATTTGTGTTCCAAAGTTTTTGTATTTCTAGAGTATAGGCAGCAAAACCCCAGTCCTTGCCATCCTCTCTTCTGAAGCTTGTCCCATATCAGAATAGCTTTATCTGACATGCTAGCATAGAGCATAGAGCATATTTTAGTTACTCTTACTTTTTATCTTTTCATACTTGTATTAGATTTATATTTTAGTCATGATCTGACAACCTATGTGTCTATGTCAAGATTTTAAAATAGATCTAACTGAGCAAATTGAAGATATAGAGCATTATATGGAATAGTTGAAACCAATATATGATCATTACTTCTTTCCAATCTTATCCTTATTATTTTAAATTGCTTTTGCTTTTAAAATGTTATATTCTCAGTTATTTCTTTATCTTTACTTTCTTACTTATCTATTGTAATCAAATTTTATCAACTAAACAAAAATTCTATTTTCTACTAAATTTTATTGTGATATGTGGTAATGACTAATATTGTACTAGATCTTAGTATATTTTCAAAAATATCCAATTTTTCGGATAGTGGGGTATTACACTTTCTATGAGGGTAAAAGTCATCAACACAAAATATGGTAATATAAGCTCATCAAAGATGAGATATGAAATGAAAGAGAAAAATTTTATATGAAAATATAAGCTCACCGAAAATGAGATGTGCTGAAAAAAATGAGAATTCTAGTATATCACATTGAGAGGGAGGGTTGTCTCAGAGTTATGATCACGTATTGAATATTGAAATATATTGCATCACAACTTGGTAAAATACAATGTATGTCCACATGATTAGTTTGTTATATCTATTTTGAATGTTTCTTTTTGAAATATTATTTCTGAACTGTTTTACACTCGTGTGCATATGCGTGTTAACATTCAAGGTCAATATTATGGGTTTAATTTTAGTGTGTGAACTCTATATGTAACTCCCTTTGTACTTTATAATGCAAATATATTTATCGTTGTATGTTTGTCAATTTTTGACAAAAAGGGATAGTAGTAGTCATATTGAGGTATATTGTGTTAATTGGGGAGAGAACAATTCAGAGGGGAGCAACTCATGTGCTTGTGTGCATTAATAATGATAATGCTATAGTATTGGTGTGTGCTTGTGTGCATGTGTACTTGTGTCTTGATATGTTATCTTTTTTACTTTCATTGGTATATATATTTAATCTTGTTTGTTTCTTTCGTTTGTGCAGGAAAGTTCCTAAAGATATATTTTTGATACGAAATTCCGAAGGTGAGATATCATCACAGTTGGTAAAAAGTATCAAAACATTATTCTGTACTGACATGGATTTTTTTTTAGATTTACAGTTGTTGTTGGGTTCAGATATTTTGAGTTATCAATTATTGTTGGATTCAAAATTTTTAAATTTACAGTTGTTGTTGAATTCAGATATTTTGAGTTATTAGTTATTGTTGGATTCAAATTTTTCAAATTTTCAGTTTCTGTTGGACTCAAATTTTACAGCTATTTCAATTGAGACTAATTTCTATTGGTGAGAGTTCACATGGAGAGTAGAAACTCTATGAATATACTATTCTCTTCATAGTTCATTTGATAACTCTCAATACAACTAAAAGCAAAAGATTTGAAGAGAGATTTCAAGAGGTATGTGATGAGGGAAACTTGAGTAATTCATCATTTTTAAGATCCGAGATCAACTTCTACATTTTCATCTCCATTTCTTAGTATCGATCATATGGCTATGTGGTAAACTCTTGATATTTAGATTTTTCTTATTAATTATTAATTTGTGACTGTAACCTTGAATGAGGATATATCACTTGAGTAGTTACAAAGAATCTATATTTAGTGAGTTAGAGAGAGATACTTTTAAATCATTACAAGTAACTATACTTGTCTAGCAGTTGTTAGACAAGTGGATATAGAAACCAAAATTTTTATTGCAACTCTTTCATGTTTTTCACCTAGTTTGAACTTTCCACGTTAAAATCTCTATATTAATCTATTTAATAATTTGAGATTATTTTGTGCATGATTGATTAACTGGTGATTTTTTTATTATCCATGGAACATACTTCTGCAGTATTTTCTTAAACCAAACTTTAGACTTTCTTACGCATTCTTCACTTTGGATCTACACAAACAAACACATTGAACATACTTCCCAATATAATTAGAATAATTCTATCATAGAAAATCAAACATTAAACTTCTCAGTATATTGAATAAAATTTTTCCTTTCAAAGAGTCGAAAAAGAAAGTGGGGTAAGATCTCGATTGAAATAAGAGGGAAAAAAAAAAAGAAGTAATTGGAGGCGATGATGGCACTACGAAGTGGCTTTCCAATGTGGAATTTGAAAGCGTCAAGATGGTTGTTATGGTGATTAGTGGTGATGATAAAGATGATGACTGGATCGTAACTTAATCATAGAGTTGACCATAATAGATTTAGAACTAGTCTCAGGATTTTCGAAGAGAAAGAGAGAAAAAAAAAAAAGGGAATAGAGATATTTGAGAGTAGTTGGGAAAGATGATCAAAATTGCCGTACCCACTTTTCATATTACCCAAAGTTAACCTGACCAACTTAATTTTGGCAACCATCCACGTGGAGAGCCGACACGTGAGAAATCAAACCCAAAATTGTCCTATCCGATGTGAGACCCATAAACTTTCTTTGTCCTATCACAACTTGTGGGTCTAAACACAAAAACTTAAGTTGTTAAGTTAAGACTCCAACTTTGTATTTAAACTCACAGATTTTCTTTATCCTATCCGATGTGGGACTATACTCACATATGAACAACTAACACATATATGCTTTTTTATCATTTTTAAGTAAAAACTCCTTTTCTTAACCATATCAAATAAAAGAGCATCAATAAATGACCATCTCCAACAACAAAGACTCCCCAACAACCCTTTTACATGAGACTCTCATCCAAATATTACAATGAAACCACTCTAGTGATCAGCATTTGATGGTACACCAAAATTATTCCAGTCATCCATTCACTCTTATATCAACACATGACAAAACCAAGAGGAAATAAGAATTTGGTTGCAAACAACAGACTTAAAGTAGCTATCTATTGAATGAATTAAACACCATAGAGATCTGCAAGCCTCTCATAAACATCCATTTGCAGCTCTAGAAAAGAGATGTAAGCAGCTGCCTTGTGAAGAAATGGCTCCATGTTCATCATGGTTTCACACCCAGGGATGATGCTTTGGAGTTCTTTCAAGTGGTCTTAATGTAGGAGAAAGAAAGTAAATCAACAGAGGAGGCAATTGGCAGATGATGTGCGCTTGGTAGTGATTAAGATAAGAAAAGGCGGGTTCAAGGCCAGCTCTGTTCAATTTTTTTTTTTTAAATTTTTTAATTTAGAATAGTACAATCAAAGGCCGGCCTTTGAACTTGTATATTCTCATCCCTAGTGAAGTCATCTAGACAAGATATCGGTTGGAGTCATAGTTCTTCTTGTTCCTTTGAGTCATGCATCAATGATTTTGGTCTACCCTTCTTTTGATTTGTACTAAAAGAAAGAGACGTCCAACGAAAATTTATTTATAGAGAACTGGAAAGCAAAAGAAAGGATAGTTATTAGAGTATATAAGAAAGAAGTTCTCTCACGAAACTTTTAATGAGAAAAGAACAGTAGTAGTGTTATGAAGGAATAAATTTTAATTAATCTATTTACTGTTATGTACTTTACCATTTGGTAATGCTTGTCACTTTTATCATATTCTCATTTTACGTTAGCAAGAAAAGTCAATTTCTAAGCGTCATTGACATGGCATCAACAGTCTTTGTGACATTCTCTATAAATACAGAAATTAACATGTCATATAGTTGCTGAAAAAATGAAAACAATGAAAAACAAAGTTACTACAATTTCTATTTTCTAAATCTCCTATAAACATATTTTATCTAGAGGTGTAGTGGAACATCTTCAGATATATTCGAATTCTGATATATCTAGCGATTTAAAATCATAGCCATTTAGATATGGATAGGTATGGATACGTAATATCATTTTGGGAGTATACGGAATAAAATATATATTAGGTGTATTCATAAAAAAAAAAAAATTATGTACCCATTTTTCGAAGTGGGTTTTCTTTAATACTCACTAGTTTTTACAAATACAACAAAATCACATTCTACATAAAACCTATAACTAGGAATTCTATACTATATAATAAAATCCATAACTCAGAATTCTATATACATTTACTTACCTAAACAATGTCAATAGTAAAATTTTGCGAGCATTCTACAGTAAAATACTATTGCTGATATGAGGGATGGTCATCTTTCGAAATGAATGCAATCATTCTCAAAATTATGAAAGGTAGCAGCAATTCCTTGTGTCACTTCTCGACCTTTCTATCAAAGGTCGAATCAATCAACTATATATTAACTGTTTGGTAGGCTTCTTGACATTTGGCTGTAAATGCTAGTATTTAAGGATGGAGATATAATTAGGTACATGCAAAGTTTTTGGACTCTTTTATATATAATGCTTTCATCCCCTTCTTTTTGAGCTATGAAGTGACAAGTCTATTTTTTTTTTTTAACTTTGATTCCCCAAGAAATTAACTGACTACTTGCATATTTGCATGTAATATAACGTTCATCTCATCCAAATTAATAGCTAACATGAAGTTTTTCCCCCTCTAAGTATATGTTTTAATTCAATAAGAACTAACCAAATAAATTTAAGACCGTAGTTCTTAATAAAACTCAATCTTTCTTGCAAACGATTGCCAAAACCATTACGGAGAAGAATTTTAATGTTGTAACAACCCAATTTCTATCATAATTTACATTCCGGATGTCAGATTAATTCCAGAGTAAGTGCGTTATGTTCGTCTCATTTTTCTATATTTTTGGTGATTTTCTTGAAATTTTTTGGATAGTTACTTAAAATAATATTTTTTTAATCACCGGTGGGCCCTTCACATTTTTGACTAGTCTCTTTTCTCTTGACTTGTAAAAATTTAATTTGACTTTATTTTGGTTAGTTTAATTAGAATTTATGACCTTAAATAACTCTAATAATCTATTATTACTAGTCATTTGTCATATATATGTTTTATCTTTATTCAGCATACGTTATCTTTCCCATGCTTGTCCTTTGACCAAGCATGACAAGAATTCATCTTACCCCCATATCTCTTTTTTGTCTATTATATCTTTTTCTCCATTTCTTTCATTTATTCTCCTCATTATTTATTCTCTCTCCTTCATTTTTCATTTCTCTCTTTCTCTTTTTTACTTCAACTCTCAAGAAGAAGAATAAGAAAAGAGAAGAAGAAGGAAAGAAGGAAAATAAGATTTTTAGCCTCCAACTCTCAAGAAGAAAAATAAGCAAAGAGAATAAAAAGAAAAGAAAAAAAAAGAAGTTCTTTAGTCTCAAAATAAATTTACCTTTCCTAACCCATCAAAACAAGTAGAATCACATCCACTCTTATGATTTTATTTTGTAACTAAAATCTTTTATAGTCAATTTAGAATCTTAATTTGTTTAAATTTAGAAAGGTGATATCTTTATACAAAATTCTCTATTATTATTTTAAATATAAAAAAATAATTCTTACACTCTACTCTATATTTATGTATTAAATTTATGATTTTATTTATGGCCTCCTATGCTTAAATTATAAGTTACAAACTTAAACGATATTCTTTATTTTAAAATTACAAAGAAGCTATCTTTATGAATGTTCATCATATTTGGATATACGTTTGAATTTTCCATATAAATTCTTCATGTATAATGCAATTATTTTAAATCACTTTCCGCTTGCCATTATAACATAGGTATATGTGTGTGTGTGTGTGTGTGTGTTCATAATCATGTTTTAAAGAGAAGCTTTTAAATAAGTTTCTACATTAAATTGTTAAAATATTTCTTTTATACGAGATATTATGTGAGGTCATAATTCTTTTTATACTAATCCATGTTTACTTGAAATATATATACATTTATAAGATTTAACAAATTTGCTACTTTCCATACTATGAAATCATACTAGAATTTAGAAAATCAATATGTTGTTAAAATAATCGTTATAATAGTGTTAAACTTATTTAATTCCCATCTTTACAATTTAATACCCACTTTACTAATATGTGTTTATATGCATAATTGTATATGCATAATTCACATACATGATCATCATAGGTATTTTTACATCTTAATACTCACATACGTGTTTATATGTATATTTGTATTTATGTGTAGTTTATATACATGATCATTTTCATAATATTCATTCTAACATTTTATACTCTATCATACTTGGCTTGACATATATATACAAGTTGCTTGTACAAAATACATGAAAATATATCGGATTTTTTTTATTAATACATACACATGTCTTAATAATGCCATGCATCCTGACTTGCCTGTTAACTTAATTTTAACATGAACCACATCTTTCTTGTTACTAGATATGTGTATGTAGAAATCTTGACATGATTGGTTTATCATATTCCGAATTGATTTCCATGTAATATAACTTGATACCTTGGTTATGGAAGAACTAAATGGTGAACAAATATTGTATCGTGAAAAGTTTAGGATAGGTTGCGCAACCAAAATAGAGGCTCATCCGCGGGGGCGCCCGGATAGTACTGAGCTATCATCTCGTGTTTAGTCTATGTTGATGGGATGACCGATTACTTATTATCGATATTTGTTTGAGTGCTTAGCGGTACGGCTGGTTCAGCGCCAGCATTTTGGCCGGGTCCCGGGTATGCACGGGTAATTTCACGATACGAGTTTATTTCTTCACCACTTAGTTCAAAATATAAAATAAAATAAGATATTAACTTGGACTTGATATGCATGTATATCTCTGCTTGATATTGTTACTTCATTATTTAATATTTTCAACACATGCGCATATTTTCATATCCACACTCATATCTTACTTATTTGTTTATATTACACGCTCCCTACTTTTTATTATTTTACTTGCCGGGTTTGACCCTGAGCTCCCCCACAAGTTCAGGTACTGAATATGTGAGCGAAAATCCGTCATTGTATGACCCGTACTTTCTGGAGCAGGCCGAGCAGCAGTAGATTTCTAGGTCTCCGCTTTTGTATTTTTGGTTTGGTATGTATCATCCCTTTGGAACTTTATTTCCAACTTTTGTATCGGTATTGTATTTATTTCTTCTTATCTTAGACATGTATATCTTCTATTTTATATGAAAGTAGATTATTTCTAAAATTCTGGTAGATAACTAGTATTTAATTCCATTCATTTATACTTTTACATACTTATAGGTCTCGTGCACGTCGACTTACACGTGCCCGCCAGTAACGCACTCTATTTACGTATCCCTTCAGGAATTGGGGCGTTACAGAGTGGTATTAGAGCTCTAGGTTAATATATGATATCTTTAGGACTACTGCCATATATAAACATATCCATTAATTTTTCTTTAATATGAAATTTTATCTTGGTCAATTACTAGTTGATTTTCTATCTTGCCTTGTTCTTTTATCCATACCATATCTATCTTTTGATTTTCCATGTACCTAGTCTTGAACTTCTGTTGTTTGAGTCCTATTGAGTTGACATAGTAATTATAGAGATTTATTCTCTGTCGATAATAGTTACAGTCAATCATTAGAACTGTAGCAAGTGGATTTATGAAATATTTCATATTATTTGTACCTGTTGATTTCTGACCTAAATCTTATGCTTTCACTATTATGAGTTCTTACATGTTGGTGTAGCAATAATTGATCTGTAGGTGATTGTTGCAGTTATTCGCAAGAATCTTAATAAGTAAGACTTACGGGATTATTTCCTTACGGGATTATTTCCATCATATACCTTTGATTTATTATCCCACTAGTTTAGATGACATGACAAATTAGTTAGCTTTCAGTTATTTTCTAATCGAACTATTTTGTCAATAACCACATCCCTATTGATTAATTGATATCTTATTAGTCCAATTAATTTAATTAAATTTCGAGAATGAAATTTTTCATAAGGAGGGTAGGATGTAACAACCCAATTTCTATTATAACTTACATTCCGGATGTCAAATTAATTACAGAGTGAGTGCGTTATGTTCGTCTCATTTTTCTATATTTTTGGTAATTTTCTTGAAATTTTCTGGATAGTCACTTAAAATAATATTTTTTTAATCACCAGTGGGCCCTACACATTTTTGACTAGTCTCTTCTTTTGACTTGTAAAAATTTAATTTGACTTTATTTTGGTTAGTTTAATTATAATTTATGACGTTAAATAACTCTAATAACCTATTATTACTAGTCATTTGCTATATACATGTTTTATTTTTATTCAGCCATACTTTATCTTTACCATGCTTATTCTTTGGCCAAGCATGACAAGCCTTACTCTTACCCTCATATCTCTCATTTGTCTATTATATCTTTTTCTCTCTTTCCTTTCATTTATTCTCCTCATCATTTATTATCTCTCCTTCATTTTCCATTTCTCTCTTCCTCTTTTTACTTCAACTCTCAAGAAAAAGAATAAGAAAAGAGAGGAAGAAGAAGAAGGAAAAAAAGTTTTTTACCCTCCAACTCTTAAGAAGAAGAATAAGAAAAGAGAATAAAATAAAAAGAAGAAAAAAAAGTTCTTTAGGCTCAAGATAAGCTTACCTTCCCTAACCCATCAAGGCAAGTAGAATCACATCCACTCTTATGATTTTATTTTGTAAATAAAATCTTTCATATTCAATTTAGAATCTTGATTTGTTTAAATTTAGAAAAACGATATCTTTATACAAAATTCTCTATGATTATTTTAAATATAAAAAAATAATTCTTACACTCTACTCTATATTTATATATTAAATTTATGATTTTATTTATGGTCTCTTACATTTAAACTATAAGTTACAAACTTAAACTATATATTTTATTTTGAAATTACAAAGAAACTATCTTTATGAATGTTCATTATATTTGGATATACATTTGAATTTTTCATATAAGTTCTTCATATATAATGCAATTATTTTAAATCACTTTCCACTTGCCATTAGAACATAGGTGTGTGTGTGTGTGTGTGTGTGTGTGTGTATGTTCATAATCATATTTTAAAGAGAAGATTTTAAATAAGTTTCTACATTAAATTGTTAAAATATTTCTTTTATACGAGATATTATGTGAGGTCATAATTATTTTTACGTTAATCCATATTTACTTGAAACATATATACATTAGTAAGATTTAATAAATTTGCTACTTTCCATACTATAAAATCATGCTAGAATTTAGAAAATTAATATGTTGTTAAGTAATCGTTATAATAGTATTAAACCTATTTAATTCCCATCTTTACAATTTAGTACCCATTAACCTAATGTGTGTTTATATACATAATTGTATATGCATGATTCACATACATGATCATCATAGGTATTTTTACATCTTAATACTCACATACATATTTATATGTATACTTTTATTTATGTGTGGTTTATATACATGATCATTTTCATAACATTCAATCTAACATTTTATACTCCATCATACTTACCTTGACATATAAATACGAGTTGCTTATACAAGATACATGAAAATATATCGGATTTTCCTTATTAATACAAACACATGTCTTTATAATGCCATGAATCCTGACTTGCCTGTTAACTTGATTTTGACATGGACCACATCTTTCTTGTTACTAGACATGTGTATATAGAAATCTTGACATGATTGGTTCATCATATTCCCGATTGATTTCTTTGTAATATAATTTCAAATCTTGGATTATGGGAGAATTAAAGGGTGTACAAATATTGTATCGTGAAAGTTTTAGGAAAAGTTGCGCAACCGAAATAAGGACCCATCTGCGGGGGCGCCCGGATGGTACTGAGCTATCATCTCTTGTTTAGTCTATATTGATGGGACGATTGATTACTCAGTATCGGATCTACTTAAGTGCTTAGCGGTATGGCTGATTCAGCATCAGTATTTTTGCCGGGTCGCAGGTATGCACGGGTAATTTCATGATACGAGTCTATTTTTTTACCACTTAGTTCAAAATATAAAATAAAATAAGATATTAATTTAGACTTGATATGCATGTATATCCCTACTTGATATTGTTACTTCATTGTTTAATATTTTCCACATATGTGCATACTTTCATATCCACACTCATATCTTACTTATTTGTTTATATTACGCGCTCCCTATTTTTTATTGTTTTACTTGCCGGGTTTGACCCTGAGCTCTCCTACAAGCTCATGTACTGAAAATATGAGCGAGAATCCATCATTGCATGACACGTACTTTCTTGATCAGACCGAACAGGAGTAAATTTCTAGGCCTCTGTTTTTGTATTTTTGGTTTGGGTGTATCACCTATTTGGGACTTTATTTCCAACTTTTATATCAGTATTATATTTGTTGCTTCTTATCTTAGACATATATATCTTCTCTTTTATATGGCAGTAGACTATATCTTCTCTTTTATACAACAGTAGACTAACTTCCAATATCATATTAGATGACTAGTATTTAGATCCATTCATTTATGCTTTTACATACTTATAGGCTTTGTGCACGTTAACTTACACGTGCCAATCGGTAATACACTCCGTTTCCGTATCTTTTCGGAAAATAGGGCGTTACAAATGTCCCGGTCGCATGTACTGGATCTATGCCATCCTTTTTTCCTTCCCTCATATTTCTATTCAAGCCGGTCTTAACTCCCTCCTATTTGGTACCTCACACTAAGGGCCCTCTTTCAATCTGTTTCTTTGAGTTACCAGTCTTACCGATTCTTCTCGTGTTTACGTTTGAATTCCTTTAATTTTTTATTTAAATAATAGTTTCGAGCCTGGCAAAACTTTTGTTTTATTCAATTCATTTAGCTAATAAAAACAAATACTTGAGATTACAATCCTAACAATGATATCAAGAGAAAGACAAACAAGTTGAAACCCAGAGTATCTTCAACCAAAAACAAGATCCAAGAGCCATCCATCCAAACCAGGCCACACCCTTCCCAAGACATTTGACATGATGTGATTGCAAATAGAAGTAATCATGCCAATGCCCCCAAAGCTCTGCAATGTGCAAATACAGCTACTTTGATTTGATCAATCCATAGAATTCTTACATCCTTGAAGGCTGCAAGCAGGGGAACTTCTAAAGGGGCACAACTTTTTTTTCTATTGAGCCCAGATTTTCTAGTGAGCCCAATAAATTTTTGCTAAAAAGGGAAATTTCTTAGTGAGCATATATTGTATTTCAAAAATGCCCTTCTTCCTATATCTCCTCTCCTCTTCCTCTTCTCTCCTCATTTCTCCTCCAAACCCTAACCCAAACTTCCACTCATCCTCTCTCACTTCCACTCATCATCTCCATCCTTATTTCTCCTTCCAAATCTCTCTCTCTCCCATTCCTAAATCCTTGCTACTCTCCCTCACGCCGCTGCAGGCCGCCGCCGCCGCCGCCGCCGAGGTCTCGCCGCCGCCTTCCCGCCATTACTAAGTAAGTTTTCCAAATTTAGTAATATTTATTTTAAAATTTAGTTTTTATTATTTTTGGATTAAACAACTCTTCAAATATTAGGGTTTGGTGATTTTGTTAGGTTTGGAAGGAGGAAGAGGGGATGAGATAGTAAGTTTAGTTGTAGCCTTTTTTTTTTAATTTTAATTTTTAATATTTAAATTATAATTATTAAGAAAATTTAATATTGTAATTCCAATTGTAAAATATGCGAAATTTAGTTATTTTTTATAATCATGAACGTTAGTATTAAAATTTATTAGTTAATTATGAAGTTTGATGGTATTGTCCTAATGGCTGATTAAGTTGCAAAAGACGGTTTTAGTGTCTTTAAAATTTAATATTATACTATTTGCAGCAAAAAAAAAAAGACAAAAAAAGATATTTGTAGCAAATTTTACTTTGTAAGTTCATACTTACATGTACAGAAGAACCAATCAGAAGAACCACCAGAAGAGCAAGCAGAGGAACAAAGACAAGATCAATCCACTCCTGATGCACCCGATACGGCATTTATGTCTCGAATCAGAAGCAGACGTCAATCCCCGAGAAAGACAAGGAGACAGTGATTAGATTATATTAGTTGTGTATTGATATGGATGTTGTAAGAAACTTCAAGTGGCCGGTGTAATTATTTTTTCAAACATTTTGAAGAATTTGTAGAATATATGGTTTTTGTTTGTAATGAACTCTATTATTTGCTTTTTGTTCGAGAAATATATACACTACGTTTGTATTTGATCTTATTTCTTTAATTTGTATGTGATCTTGTTTGTTTTATGCGTAGGGGACATTGTTTATAATCTTCACTATATCATTGTATCAGTTATTGTATCGTTGTATCATTATATCGGTGTATCAGTGTATCATTGTATCGCTATATCGGTGTATCAGGAGTATCATTGCATTTGTGTATCAGGAGTATCATTGTATCGTTGTATCAGTGTATCAGCATATCATTGTATCGGTATATCGATGTATCAGTGTATCATTGTATCGGTGTATCGGTGTAGTAGTGTATCATTGTATCGGCGTATCGATGAATCAGTTTATCCATATATTATTGTATCGGTGTATTAGTGAATCATTGTGTCGGTGTGTCGGTGTGTCGGTGTATCAGTGTATCATTGTATCATTTTGCTTCCTTCACTATATTTTTGTAATAATGTATAATTAGTTGTTAATATAAGTCCGTAAAGTGACGTTAAATTGGATAAACTAATGATATATCAGTTTATTACATAAATAGAGTAGGTGAGGTGTCCGGAGTAGCAGATTGGGTCAAGCCCCTGTCCGGACTGACAGTCCGAACAGGGGAGACCGGTTCGGACTGGTCCGTTCGGACTGACAGTCCGAACAAGGCCTCCCTGTTCGGACTGAGTTCGGACTGAGAGGCCATATTAGTCCGAACGGGAATGGAGCGGGAGCAGGAGGCCTAGAGCGGGAGAAGGAGGAAGGACAAAATGGTAAATTTTTTTAGAAGGTAAACTTGATATTTTGGAAGTTATTAACTTGACTCACTAGGAAAAAAAAAAAAAAAAAAAAGTTGTGCCCCCTTTAGAAGTTCCCTACAGCCAGGAGAGACTTGTCATGACCACATACAATGATACAAAGGAGCCATACCATGATGAGGGACTAGTCATCACTCATGATTAGCCTGCAACATTTTTGAAGAAGCTAGCTAGTAATGACCAAACCCTACTCTACTATTTCTCCCAGTGCTGCTGCTGCAGCGGCATCATGTCATATCAGCTTGAAACTTACTAGTGTGATTTCTTCAGTTCACCAAGCACGAAAAGCCATTTTAAACTCCCACCTTCCCCTTCTTTGATCAATAGACATGTCAATTTCTGCCAACATTGAGGTGATGACTTTGATTTCAGAACGAAAGGACACATGAGAGAGAGAGAGAGACAGAGAGAGAGAGAGAGAGAGAGTACTTACGACTATGCTTGCAGTTTGTCTTTTGGATGCGTGTGCGTAGGATTGGGGTGGTGCATGTGACCAGGGTTACCATCTCCCCTGGGCTGCATTGATGGAAAGCTCCATGCACGTGGAGGCTATCCTTTTACACCACCCCCAGGGTTACCATCACCCCAGGCTGCATAGATGAAAAGCTCCATGCACGTGGAGGCTATCCTTTAACACCACCACCGAAAAAAAACGAGGAATTCTAAGGAGAGATCATAAAATATCGTAAAGCCTTGATCTCTGAAACAATTGGTCATGGGCTTACAATGTATATCAAACTAATTTAAGTGTTTGTAGGTTAGTAAGGCAAAACCAAAAAAAATATTGGTATTTAGTTTTAAACTGGAAAGATGACTAGATAACAAGTGTTCAAATATGTTTAAACTCATAGCTCAAATAGGATTTAATCCTTTTGAGTCATTATAGTTTAAATAAAATTGGATAGTTTATCCACGTTCAGAGGCTCTTTCACAAGAAACAAGAACAGTACGGACACAACAAAAGGTTCCATAAGAATGCACATACACAGTACGGACGCAAC
This sequence comes from Dracaena cambodiana, assembly GCA_036321105.1. NCBI lineage: Eukaryota > Viridiplantae > Streptophyta > Magnoliopsida > Asparagales > Asparagaceae > Dracaena > Dracaena cambodiana. The sequence goes on from JAYEPQ010000018.1 coordinate 9,833,945, forward strand.
AAAAGGTTCCATAAGAATGCACATACTATCGCAAGAATGGTGCGATTTGGTTCGCCTAGCAAAATATTGAGATGGTACTATCTCCGTTAACTATATATAGCGATGGTCTGAAGGACCTAGGACTTGACTGAATTCGAGTCAAGATAGAGATTTGTTAAGGGTGTTCTAAATCTATTTATAAAGAAGTGGGTTAGTTCATGAAGAGATAATAAGATTTAATGCCACATTGAAAAGATGGTTAGATTGGTTAGATGAACAAGTGTTTAAAATGTTTAGACCTATGGTCAAATAAGGTTAATCCTTCGGATTCATTATAGTCTAAATAAAATTAGACAAATTCGTCCACATTCATAGGCCTTTGCATGCCCAAATTCTGCAACACTACTTGCTACTGTATCCAGTGCCAGCCCTGGGCAGGTGAAAGAGGCCCAGCCACCAAGGTGCAACGGTTAGTTTTTTTTTTTTAATTTTAATTTATTTCAAACGGCTTGTTTTTAACACTCCATTCCAAAACAAAATCCACACTAAACCAATATCTCCTCCTCTCTCCCTCTCTTTATCTCTATAAATATTTCTTGTTATTAGGTTGTCGAATGTATTGGCTCCCAGCTATTCTGGCATTCTGCTGCTTGGTTCTTTTCAAGGTGCTTTTGTTATTTTTTCTTATATAATTTTGTTATATTTTTTCTCAAAAAAATATTTTCTCAAAAACATTTGTTTGGGAGTGAAAAAAGAAAAAAAAAAGAAAACAAATAGAGCAGTTAATACAATCACAAAGGGGAGCTATGGATAAATTTGTTAAAATAGCAAGTTCCTCCAATGAAAATTTGGATGGATTAAGTGATGATAATGTTAAAAATTCAAATGAAAATGTAAATGAATAAAATCAAAATAATGAGGATATTGATAATTTGAGTGAGTATAATGATGTACCAAATGAATCTATTATTGAAAATGTAATAGTTGATGAACAACCAACCCATTCTTTTGATATTTATGATCCTAGAAATTGGGATAATCTTGATAATAAATCAAGAGACATTTTTGTTAAAAAAGAGCCTATTAGATAATTGAATCTTGTGTTTCCTTTATATTTTCATATAGTTATTATACTAGAAAGTTAAGTAATGGAGAGACTAGTGATCGAAAATGGTTGGTTTATTCTAAACATGTGGATAAAGTATATTGTTTTTGTTGTAACTTATTTAAATCTAATAATAATAAAACTGCATTAGCAACTAATGGATTTAGAGATTGGAAGCATCTTGGTGAAAGACTCAAAGAACATGAGAATAGTATTGAGCATATGACCAACATGTGTCGGATGTGGATTTAGATGAATTTTTTTCTGAACTAAAAGTGTTGAAGATAACTCTGCCAAATATGTCAATGTCATCAGTTGAAATTCTTGAGTATGTCAAAATTGCAGATTGTTATCCTAATATTTCCATTACTTATCGAATCTTATTGACAGTACCTGTGACTGTTGCATCAGCAGAGAAAAGTTTTTCAAAGTTGAAATTGCTGAAAACCTATTTGAGGTCATCAATGTCACAAAAAAGGTTAAATGGTTTGGCGATTTTATGTATTGAGAAGGAAATATTGGACAGTATTGATCTTGATACTATTATTGAGGATTTTGCATTTAGAAATGCTCAAAGGAATTGCTTTTTATGAATTATAATTAGTTTTTGTAATGGCAAAACTATGTACTAAATTTTAATTTTGGTAATGAAAATATTTATTTAAAATTTTAATAAGACTTGTTAGGGCCCCTTTCTCATTTCGCCCCGGGCCTCTAAAACGTTAGGACCGGACCTGACTGTATCCCTTGACCTACGTCACTCTACCCTGCAAGTTTCCATTGACAGCTATCAGGCAAGAGAGTAGATGCAAGGGTCATAACACGACATGCGAGCTACCAAACATAACGGTGTTGAAGATCATTCAGTAACACCAATCTTATTCATCAATAGTCCAATGAATCAGCCACTTTCCCCTTCATAATTATGTCTTATGGTTCCAATGGTGTCACTGTTGTGTATTCAAATTTGATCCTCCTTATAACTACAGTTATCGAATCTTCTGCCGCAACTGTGTTCACTGCATGAAACCCCACATGCATAATTATTAGTTACGGACAAGTGCTCCCTCAAAGCTATCAATTGATCAAATGAAACTATTTCACCGATAAGATTCGAAACTGTGGCACATCTACATGTAATTAGTTTACTGATCGAAGAAGAATGATAACAACAGTCCCTGACGTTCCAAGAAATAAGCAATATTTACGAAGTTTCATTGTACTAGATAACAGAGATATAAATGACTGATGCAATAGGAAAATAAAAAAAAATTACTGACAACACTAGCCAAACAATGAAGGATTCATTGATAGATAGCGCTAACTTGACATTGGTTCTTTGTAGAAATGGATCTATTAAATCCTTCGTCAAGACAAATAAACCACAGGTCACCTTTAAACCAGCAGTAAATACAATCCAAAATTATGAGCTTTAGAACCTACAAGTATCATTCTGAAAAGAAAAAAGTTTCAACTATGTGACCTTCAGGACATACCAGGATGTTACAAGCTTGGGACGAAGCAATGTTTCATCAATAATATGAAATACTACAACTATGGCCACAATGTAAATGTCTCTGTCTCACATATTGCATTCGAGTAATGAGCATAAGCGATGAGTAGAAGACAATTACAAAGGTTCCGGTAACAATAAAAAAAGTATTACCAAAGAGTAACCACAGACTGAATTAGTCATAGTATTTGCCATGGAGAGTTTCCTCAATAAGAAATCATGTTGCCTTCAAAAAGAAAATTGGGCAGTTCTACCGCATATAGTATTAAGCACTAATTTGTTATAAGCAACTAATTACGTCAAAACATTTGACTTTGTGCTTGTGTTAAATGTGATGGAAACTGACAATGATGATCATAACTATAACTTAATTTTGTAAGGAATTGGTTCTAATCTTTTCATGTATACCATGCATGCTTGCAATTTGGCGAATGCAAAAGAATGAAATAATTTGCCGACACACTCAATAAATATGAAAAAAGCTTGCAATTTGGCGAATGCAAAAGAATGAAATAATTTGCCGACACACTCGATAAATATGAAAAAAGGTCGAGAAGGCTACAAATGCAACAGTGACGTCAAGTACTCACCTACATGGACGGTTTTAGGACAGACATGAAGAGCTTGCTAGTGAGAGGAACGGAAACATGCAGTAAAGGCAGTAAAACCTGACAGTGGTTAAATTACAAAGGAGACAATGTGAAAATATGGGTAATTCATCAGGTGCAAAAATATCAGCTACACTGGACTTTGGCAAGATGAGTAAAATTGCGTAACAGCAGGGTCGTTTTTAATGTGGGTACAAATAATTACCATATTCGCTCCAAAGTTTGTGGTATCGATTAACCATATTATGAACAACTGAAAATAACATAGAAGAGGGCACCAGAAACTAATAGTAGTACCAAAATAAAACAATTAATAAAATCCAACCTTCCAGAAAAAGGGATGTTTGACAATTAAAGATAAAGCTACACCATGACATGAAGAGTTGCGAAAATAGAATTCGAAGGGTATCTGCCAGCTTTGCTAATGAAATCAGAAGAAAGAGCAAGCAAAATTATGGACTTCTGCTCACTGGGTCGTATCTGGGCTTAGCCGTTACTGCTCCAACCTTCCCACTCCTACAGAGGTCAGACTTTCTATTTCAGCATAGCATATTGCTGAATACTTGACAATTGAAAGAGATTCTGAACAAAACAAAAGAAGGGACAGATTTGGATCATCTCAATAGTCGATGAACTACTGGAAGGTCATTTTGCAATTTGTCTTTCAAACAGACATCCATTAGCTGCCCTTATGTTTTGAGTTCCTTCCCATCACAGCTGTAGGAATGTCAGAGATGGGAAGATCAACAAAATCCACGATAAGCCTTGCACCTTATGCTTTATGGGCAATCTATGGTTTGGGACGTAAAATCGAGAAACATCGCATGCTCCAGGAGCACAAGTAGTGACTGTTGTGGGTGTCCAGCCCACAAGAGGCCCGCGGTTTGATTTGTTTGATTTTCCTTAAACAAATCAAACTAGGATCATATGGTTTGAGTTTCCTAAAACAAATCAAACTAGGATTTTATGGTTTGAATTTCAACTAAGGTAATAAGATATATATAAATAGAGGAAAAGGGTTTGTTGTCTTTCAACCCTCTTTCTTTCAACCGCAAGCCAAGAGAAGAGTAACCGTAGAGAAAGAAGAAGAAAAGAAGAAGAAAAAAACAGGAGAGTTTTTCTGTTTTTCTTTTCAATCGTCAAGTGTGGTTTTCACACAGGAGCAAATTGGGGTTTCTCTGATAAGGTTTTTGTGTGCTTCATCAATTAGGAGTTGACGTATTTAGATAAACAATCTCGTTACAGTTTGGATTTCGTTAAATCCTGGAGTTTGTAGTGAGATTATATTTTCTCAGAGAATTGATTTTATAGATTTTCAATTTGCTTGAACTCAAGTTTTGGGTATAAACTTGAGTATTGTAAACCTTATTTTATTATAGTGATTTATCTCGGAGTTGCCTCGTGGTTTCTTCCCTTCACATTAAAGGGTTTTCCATGTAAATTCGGTGTCTTCTCTTGTTTGATCACTTGGTGCTTGATTTATTTTTCTTACTTAGTTTGCTTGGAGTTATTATTTAATTTACACACATACGGTACTTTGGCCCAACAAAGTGGTATCAGAGCACTGTTTGTATGGGATTGATTGTCTTGTGCAAACTAAATGTAAAGTAGTTCAGGCACTATGATTAAACTCACAGCATCCAGTTACACAATTTAGAAACCGGTGATGGAGAACATCCTTTATTGTAAGGATTTACAAGACCCTATTGAGGGTGATAGTGCTAAGCCAAAAAATGAATTCAACGAGTAGTGGGAAAAGAAAAATCGAAAGGCTATTGGATATATCAGACAATGGGTTGACCTCAGTGTGTTCCATCAAGTATCTCAGGAGACAAATACTCAGTCTATAGAAGAAATTGGAGCGTCTCTATGAGATGAAGACAGCTCAGAAAAAGCTTTTGCAATCAGAAAACTTGTGAATTTGAAACTGAAAGAGGGAAAGTTTATTGCCGAGTATTTTAAGTGATTTTCAAGACTTGGTGAATCAATTGATTACGATGAAAATAATGATTGACGATGAGTTGCAAGTCTATTATTTCTAAGTTTTTTGCTCGATAGTTGAGAAATTTTGGTGGTGTCACTTAGTAATTCTAGTCCAGATAATGTGTTACATTTCAGTATGGTTAAAGATAACTTGTTGAATGAAGAGACAAGAAGAAAGGATATGAGAAGAGATAATGCACAGGCTCTTGTTACAGAGAACAGAGGAAAAAGTAAGAGCAGAGATTCTAAAGGGCATGGAAGATTCAGAAGTCAATCGAAAGGAAAAAAACAAATAAAGTGTTACTTTTATGACAAGAAATGTCATATAAAGAGATACTGCAAGGTTTAGAAAAAGAAACAGAAAGAGGAGAAGAATCAGAAAATTGATCAAAAAACCACAGCTAGTATTTCGAATGAGGATGTGGCAGTGGCAGTTTTTTCTGCTGAAAATGAGCAGTATTGTCAGGTTGTGAATCCGTTTGTTGAGTGGATAGTTGACTCAGCAGCCTCCGACCATGTCACTCCAAAGAAGGAGCTCTTTACTTCGTATAAAGCGGGTAACTTTGGCAAAATGAAGATGGGTAATGATAGTTATGCCGACATAATAGGAATTTGTGATATTTGCCTACGGACATATATTGGATGCATCTTAATATTGAAGAATGTGCGACACGTGCTACACATGTGCCTGAATTTGCTGTCTACGCATGTCTTTGATGTAGCTGGGTATGAAAGTTATTTTGGCAACGAAGGATGGAAACTTACGAAGGGACCAATAGTGTTTGCTAGAGAAAAGATTTATCACACTTTGCAAGACACATGTAAAGGTGTGTAATGAAACAGTAAACGAAGTAGAAAATGATTCTGCACCAGACTTGTAACACAAGTAGCTGGCTCACATGAGTGAGAAGGGATTGCAGAGTTTGGCAAGGAAATCACTTACTCCTCTTGCCAAAGGTACGACACTCAATCCCTATGATTTTTGTTTATTTGGTAAATAACATAAAATTTCTTTTCAAAAGTCCTCTAGTAGAAAGTCTAATATGTTGGATTTGGTTTATTCTGATATATGTGGTCCCATTGACGTGGAGGGTTTAGGTGGCAATAAGTATTTTTCTTACTTTCATTGATGATGCTTCGAGAAAATTGTGTGTATTTTGTTTGAGATTAAAAGACCAAATTTTTCAGTACTTTAAGAAATTTCATGCCTTGGTGGAACGGAAAACCGACAAGGTTTTAAAGTATCTCCGGACTGACAATAAAGGGGAATATATGTCCAATGCATTTGAAAACTACTGCTCAGAGCATGGCATTATATATGAGAAAACAATTCCTGATACTCCATAGCATAATGATGTGGTAGAGATGATGAATCGCACCATTGTTGAAATTGTCAGAAGTATGTTAAGAATGGTTGGACTGCCCAAGTCATTCTGAGTGAAGCTGTTGATACTGCGTGCTACCCAATCAACCGGTCTCTATCAGTTCCTTTGGATTTTGAGATTTCAGAGAAGGTGTGGATATGGAAGGATGTTTTCTATTTTCACTTGAAAGTATTTGGGTGCAAAGCATTTGCATATGTGCCTAAGAAACAATGGTTGAAGCTTGATGATAAAGTCAATCCTTGTATTTTTATTGCCTATGGAGATGCAAAATTTGGCTACAGACTATAGGATCCAAAAAAAAAAGAAGATCATCAGAAGTAGAGATTGGTTTTTCATGAAAACCAGAATATAACAAATTTTGAGAAATTTGAGAGTACAAGATATGCTGTTAAAGGTGTTTCTAACCTTACACTTGTCTCTTTATTTCCAGATAGTGTCACTCAGGAGAGAGAGAGATGCACGTTGATAGACATGCTGATGAGCCAATAGTGATTGAGAAAGACAATGCAGAGAATGTTAAGTAGGGAGAACAACCTACTCCATCGGTATCTCAGGTTAGAAGGTCTACCACAGCGTCTTGTCTATCAATCAGATATCCTGAATTAGATTACATTTTGTTAACTGATGAGAGGGAGTCAAAAAACTTTCAGGAAGTGCAGTTTCATAAGGACAAGCAGAGTTGGGTGAAGGCTATGCAAGATGAGATAAATTATTTGCAAAAAAATGAAACTTATGAGTTGGTGGAGCTTCCTAAAGGCAAAAAGGTGTTGAAAAACAAATGGGTGTTCAAGCTAAAGAAAAATAGTAAAAAGATAGTGAAGCATAAAGCTCGATTGGTTGTGAAATGTTTTAGTCAGAAGAAAGACATTGATTTCGATGAAATATTTTCTCCAATTATCAAGATGACTTCCATTCAAGTGGTTTTGGATTTAGTAACCAGATTGAATCTTGAGCTTGAGCAATTAGATGTGAAAACTGCTTTTCTCCATGGTGATTTGGAGGAAGAAATCTACATGATTCAATCAAGAGGTTTTGAAGTCAAAAGAAAAGAATACATGATGTGCAAGTTGAAGAAGAATCTGTGTGGGTTGAAGCAGGCTCCAAGGAAATGGTATAAGAAGTTTGACTCTTTCATGGTGAGTCATGGTTATACACGAACAGAGACAGTCATTGTGTGTATATCAGAGAATTCCATAGCAATAACTTTATTATCCTTCTACTATATGTAGATGACATATTGATAGTGGGGCAAGATATTCAATTGATTTGTAATTTGAAGATAGATTTGTCCAAGTTTTTCGACATGAAAGATCTTGGTCCAGCACAACAGATTTTGATGATACATATTCATCGTGATAGAAAAACTAAGAAGTTATGACTATCACAAGAGAAGTATGTAGAGTAAGTACTGGAGAAGTTTAATATGAAGAATGTTAAACCTATTGGGACACCACTTGGTGGTCACTTCAAACTCAGTAAGAAGACTTGTCTATAAACAAAGGAAGAAAAAGAAACCATGGCAGCTATTCCTTACTCCTCTACTGTCGGGAGTTTGATGTATGCTACAGTTGTTATGGTTTGTACGCGGCCAGACATAGATTATGCAATCGGAGTAGTCATCAGGTTTTTTATTAATCCTGGTAAGGAAAACTAGGAGGCAGTAAAATAGATCTTCAGATATTTGAGAAGTAATTCCAAGATGTGTTTGACTTTTGGAGGTTCAAAATCAATTTCGGAGAGTAATGTTGATGCAGATATGGCGGGAGATCTCGATGATAGAAATTCTACTTTAAGGCCTTTTACAGGGGGAGTTATATCTTGACAGTCTAAATTGCAAAAGTGTGTTGCCTTATCTACAACAGAGACTGAGTATATTGCAGCAGCTAAAGCAAGAAAGAAATCCTTTGGATGAAATGATTTTTCCAAGATATGATTTGAAGTAAGATGGGTTTGTAGTTTATTATACTAGTCAAAGCGCGATAAACTTTAACAAGAATGTTATTTACCATTCGCGAACGAAACATATTGATGTGAGATACTATTGGCTACAACAAATAGTAGCAGAACAGTTGATACTGTTGAAAAAGATTCATACTGAAAAGAATCCAGCTGATATGATAACAAAAGTCGTGAACAAAGAGAAGCTTGAGCTTTGTGCCGGTACTGGCTGGCACGGATTCTAACTAATATGTTAGATGTCAGTCTCCTTCCTCAGTGGGCTGGAAAGGGGAGATTGTTGTGGGTGTCCAGCTCCCAAAAGGTCTACAATTTAATTTTCCTAAAACAGATCATACTAGAATCCTATGATTTGAGTTTTCTAAAACAAATCAAACTAGAATCCTATGGTTTGAGTTTTCTAAAACAAATCAAACTAAGATTACATGGTTTGAGTTTCCTAAAACAAATCAAATTAGGGTAATAAGATTTATATAAATAGAGGAAAGAGGGGTTGCCGTCTTTCAACTCCCTTTCTTTCAGCCGCAAGCCAAGAGAAGAGTAGCCGTAGAGAAAGAAGAAAAAAATTGGGGTTTTCATACAGGAGCAAATTGGGGTTTTTCCTGAGAAGATTTTCTGGGTGCTTTATCAATTGGGAGTTGGAGTATTCAGATTGGGAGTTTCACTACAATTTGAATTTTGTCAAATACTGGAATTTGTTGTGAGATTATATTTTTCTCAGAGAATTGATATTGTGGATTTCTAATTTGCTTGAGCTCAAGTTTTAGATATAAACTTGAGTATTATAAACCGTATTTTATTATAGTGAATTTATCTCGGAGTTGTTCCGTGGTTTTTCCTCTTCACACTGAAGGGTTTTCCGCGTAATTTCGGTGTGTTCTCTTATTTGCTTTCGTGGTACTTGATTTATTTTTCTCACTTGGTTTACTTGAAGTTATTATTTAATTTGCATATAGACAGTACTTTGGCCCAACAGTGACCCTAGGCATGAGAGATATAAAGGAGTTACAGACACAAGTTGGTCCCATTTGGTAGTTGGTAGTATTGGTAATTAGTTCGTTGTAATTTGTTTTGTGGTAGCTGATTTTCATTTTGGAGGTTTAAGTAAGAAAATTTGTAGCAAGCTGCAAGCATACAATATTATATATTATAGCTTTCTGGAAATGTTCTGCAATATTAATTTATTTAGAAGTTTTCATATTAATGGGTTTCTATGTAACAGAAAATTTTCCATTATTATATGAAGCCCTACAATGTGGAAACTACTATATTATAAAAACTCTAAAACATATTAGTATTCCTCAACAAAATTTAATGGCAACGATTTTGCACAAATTAATGTAGGAAGTAGCCAAGTCAATGTTATGCTATGCACACCTTTCAGTAAAATTGAATGGGAAGAATTTGGCACAAAATCCTTCAGAAAGTAGCTACACAGGCACACAATTTTTTGGTCCAAGCATGAAAATGTACTGGCAGCAATACAATGGTAATCACAATTTTGTGCATCACATAAAACATGACTTTATTTTGATATTGTATATTATCCTTTACATGTCAATTAGATGACATTAAAAAAAAAAAAAAAAAAAACAAAAACAAAGTTATCATACAAGCATTGAGGAATGCACAACAGCCAACACTACAGTTAATGGTATACAAATGAACTTGGGTCGTTCACTAAATATTTGGTACAAGCTTATCTACATAGAAGACTGAAACACAAGTAATGAACGAGAAAAATAAGTATAACTTACAAGTTGGCTTGTATAAGATGTGTCCAAAGAAGAAATCATTTAGGCCGACCTAGAAACCTGACCTGCCAGGCAGGTGCCTCATTCTCATAAACAAATCCACTCTTCTCATATAATTTTTTTGCAGCTTTGTTATCCACGGCAAAACATGCACATAAAGATCAGTTATGCCTGGAAAAAAGAAACAACTGTATGTTTAAGTGAAATTAGCTTAACACATTAACATAAACAAATGAGAGAAAATAGAGAGACTGCCGAGTTGATTGAAGAGTTGGGTGGTTGGGTTGATAGCATGCATATAATTAGTTCTGTATGGAAAAACATGTTTGAAATAGAAATTTTCAGCATACGACTGCAAAGTTCAGATGATTCCAAGATCTTTGTTGATCTGTCTATAATCAAATTGTCAACAACTGATCAGCTCTTTTTGCCTCCTTACTTTTCCACCACCCTTAAACATATAAGGCCTTGATCAAAAGCATGACAACTGTTGCAAGCTTCTTGGCATCTCAGTATCTCACACTATTCCTATTTATATGTATGAGTAGGGATTTTATATTATAAATACTTTCATCTATGCTAGTTTGACACATTAATTAATGAAATAAGGTATTCTCTTTAAGCCCTTTTGTTATTGTGCAAATGTCTCGTAACATATATAGTGTGGATTTCCACATCATGCATGTGTTTTGAACGAAATTTTCTGTAAAATTGGAGCTCAAGTTTCTTTGCCTAAGGGTTGCGTGCTTCACCGGATGCTTTACTTTCGTAAATCATTGATCAGAACTATGATGTACTGTGAGCTCTCTATAAAGTAAAAAATATCAAGCCTTTCTCATGGGGAAGAAAATTCGTGCACACAGAGGTTTTCAGCATGGTGCACGGAGTCACGTAGCCATAATTGACTGTTCCCTTTTAAAGGCCGAGCTAGACCAACAAGTTCATTCTGTTTGTAGTTGCCTACAATGTCAACCGAATGAAGGACCATAGAAATGAAAATCATTAGCAAACTAAGTTAAAGATGATCACCCCATTCACGAGCAACTTCCTTAGAATTGGAAATTAGTTCGTAAGCCAACTCATTTCTCTGCAACTCCTTTGCAACACAAACATTACTCAGGTTGTTAAGTTAGTTCATTGTGAGTATAGTCCCACATCGGATAGAAGTTTAAATATAAAGTTGGGAGGTTAACCTAATGGCTTAAACTTTTGGATCAAATTGATTCTCAGTTTTGTGTTTAGGCCCATCATGCTTCCCATTGGACCCGGCGTTCTCCCCAACAATTGGTATCAGAGCCCAGATTCGGACCAAAATTGTCGTCGGGTCAATGGGCCAGGTTATGACCTAAGAGAGAGTGAAGCCGATGTTTGAAGCCCGAATTTGTCGAATTAACTTTGGGTTTGGTTTCCCACGTGTCTGCCTCCACGTGGATGATTACCAAAATTAAGTTGGTCGGGTTAACTTTGAGTTTGGTTTTCCACGTGTCTACTTCCACGTGGATGGTTACCAAAGTTAAATTGGTATACTCACAATGAAGGGGGAAATTGTTAAGTTAGTTCATATGTAAGTATAGTCCCATATCGGATAAGACAAAGAAATCTATGAGTTTAAATACAAAGTTGGGGTCTTGACCTAAAGGCTTAAGCTTTTGAGTCAAACTGGTTCTCAGTTTTGTATTTAGGCCCATCATACTCCCCATTGGATCCGAATGTGAGAAATCTATCTCACATCGGATAAGACAAAGAAAGTTTATGGGTTTAAATACAAAGTTGGCGCCTTGACTTAATGGCTTAAGATTTTTGGTCAAATTGATTCTCAGTTTTGTGTTTAGGCCCATCATGCTCCCCGTTGGACCCAGCGTTCTCCCCAACACAGGTATGCCCTCCTGAGGTCAGGCCTACCCTATTAAAAAGTTTGATAATCTGTAAGCCACTTCAACTAAAACTCTCTAGCTTAAAGTAAACCTAGACATAATATTTAAAGTAGACTAACATACTGCCAGATTAAGAGACAGACATACATACATTAAGGAAAGCACTCACTAAATGAATGTATGGGATAGTTGGAAAACTAAAGAGATCAAAGAACCAAAAAGAGGTAATCCTTCTAATTCCAAGTCATCAGAGTCATCATAATCAAAGGAAGATACAGAATAATAATCAGGGTAATCATCAAAAGAGGCAGGCTCAACTGTCCAATGATGACACTTTGACGTTTGAGTCAAGCACAGATAGGATAACTGAGGAACCACGATATGGAGGATTTTTCATCACTTGTGCGATCAGATACAATTGTTGGCCACAAATAACTCTTAAACCATTGGTCCCTAGTTTAGTTTCTTAGTTGTTTGGTTCATGTTTGGACTATCAGTTTATATTGGACTTGGATGCCATATTCTCATATTGCTTAGCTCCAAGAAACTCAAAAGTCATTTTATAGTTGAGTAATATATTGGATACTTGATTTTCCATTTATTCTTTACTGTTGTTATTTTAGCTGTAGTTTTTTCAACCTTAGATTCCACTTTCACATTCTGAGGGTTAGGCAACAGGTTGGTTTATGCCTTGATGTATAATTGAAAGCTTCTACAATCAGTTCGTAATCATAGTTTTGATAGTGAAAGTCAAAGTGTCAGTCAAGGTAAGTTGCCCTAAACAATCTGTTATGATACCCACCCTGTATTAAATATCTGTGTTCCCCTGGCATCAGCCATTCTATATGGATCCAACATTTGACATTTAGAACATTGGTTGTAGTAACTTGTAGAGTTGTAGTGATCATTGTCGCCTTATCAAAATTCGGGATAGGATTGGGTCTGCAAAAATGCCAGAATGGAGTACACATTTGATGTCAAAGATTCCACAGCAGTAACAATCCAGCTTTGGCGACAAACATTAACTAGGTAATACGTTCACTTGTATTTAGTTTGATATCCCAAGTATTACTTGAGTTTGGTATTTTTTTTCATTTCGAGAAAACTGACATTAGGGTACTAGATTGACGTGACTGATATACAATTCATCGTCGCATTTTCAGAGTGAAAATCAAAAATCTTGAGCATCACTACTAGTGCTAGCATGTCAGGGCATGAGAGGAACTGGAGCACTTACGAAGGGGTGAATATCCCTTATTACTTGTACATGAGTCCAGTGCCTACGACATTTAGCCAAAGGTAATCATCACTTGTCAAGGTGGATCCACAGGTATGTCTATCGCTATTATAGTTCTTTGTTATATAAAGAAGAGGAATAGACTTGATCTTTAAAATTTGAGGCACCATGACCATATGTCAAATTCAAGTTGCTCGACGAAAAAAGAGATGACTTCAGATTGATATTAAAATGCTGCAGCAGAAAGATTGGAGTTCAATGAGAGGGTAATGGTCACCTTTTCACTTATAGAACTCATGTAGAGCAAATGAGCAGGAAGGAGGACAAGAAATCATCTTCCCGGGTGCCTAGATGACATCAAATTTGGTTCCATCGGCATAAAAAGTAGAGAAGATTATTGAACTTCGAAGAAGGGAATTGAAAGTTTACTCATAAAAGCTGAAACCCCATGTACAGTTCCCACCACCTGTACAGTAAGGAAGACAAAAAGGAGCAACAGAGGGATTCTCCTCTTCATTGTTTGAAGAGGAGCCTAGAGACAGAACTGAGACTGAACATAGTGAGGGAAACCTAAACTTAAGTTGTGAGGACCCTAAGGATTATAAAGAGCTTCCGCCGGAGCATGTTGAGGAGGATTAACACTGGTGATTAATGCTAGACTTATCTCACTTTTCTGTTCTTTAGCTTTTGAATCTTGTCTTTGGCATTGTTTTACAGTGCATTGTTGTCTTAGATTTCGAGTGTCTATCTCGTGTTGTCCCTAGTCCTTTATGCACATAAGGTTATTGGGCACGGGCTGTTGATATAAAATGATATTCAGTACTTTGCTATTTTTAGCAACAAAAATAATGATTTACCATAATTACAGTGTTACTTGGACAACTTGATTATAATTTCATTTCACATTCACATGAATTATTACCTCAGAAGTCATTCAAGAAATATTGAGATGTGTTTTCAAACATTTCAGCGTCTCAGACTTTATGCTCAGTAACTTAGTTATATAATTACTTTTGTTCAATCAATTGATAAATGAGCACGCTTTTACTGGTCAGTTAGTTTCTTCATTGATTTGTGGTGGTCCATATTACTTGTTCCCTTGTTAGTTTAATCAAATATTAGTTGTTAAAAAATTGCTCGCAATATAAGCAATTTCCTCATTAATCATTGAAACCTACAAAGCATGGACAAAATAAACACGGATACAAACATAGCGACAGGCAAATCCTAAAGAAGTAGGAGGGGAGACATAACTACACGTGTATTTATGCATAAGACTATATGTAATACACATCAACACCCAAACAAATAGGACATGTCGTATTAGTATTAGTATGGAGAAAGAAAAAGATTATTGATTTATACCACAGATACTAAGAAGTACATAAATTAAACAAAAAAACATCTGAATGGTCAATCAAATATCTCATAGAATACAAGTTTATCAAGTCTCTCACGTGTTTAGAACTAGTAAGATATTTAGGTTTATTAACCTAGTATCCCTCTTGCATCGAAAAGAATTTTTTTCACATTTTTAAAAAGTAATTCAAGGATCCAAGCTGTTTGGCTTGTAATCATTAAGACTTTTAAAGCTCACAGTTTCAACATGCAAATTTTAGATCCTTAAAATATGAAATAGCACTAAAAATGATATATCAGGGACAACATCCCTTGATTCACAGGAGAATAGTAAAGCTCATAAAAAGAAGGTAGGTCTTGGGAAGAGTAAGTAGACCTGGGACTCTCATGAGAGATATTCTTCTCCCAGCCACTCTAGCGACACAAAAATTTAGACATTTGCTGAGGGATAGGAGCATTAGGTGGAACCTGTGAACTACACTTGCATCTTGATAGATGTGTGGAACAAAGGGCTAAGTTAGGTGTAGAATAAGCGTTTGACATGGACATAAGACTCATTTTGAAGAAACCACGCTTCATAGTTTGTAATAAATTAACAACGATAGTGTTCAAAAACTCAGAAACTCATCCAAGTATTCTGCTTAGTACTTGCAGTCATTCTCCGAATACGACGAGTTCAGAATACTTGCTCATAAAAACAGACAAAATGAGTATTTGACTTGGTTGAGTGCAAGTTATGAAGTGAATACTTGGACCCTTATCAAACTGAAAAATTAATAAAAAAAACTTAATACTTTTAGTCAAACCTGACTTGCCAGTTTTTATTATAGAAGACATTGAGGAGAGTTTCTGTAGTTGTGGCAGTGAATTGACAATCACAAAATTGGTTTCAAAGTGGTGCATTCAATGATGCAGCAACAACAGGAACTCATGGGTAGCTATGACGATCGATCTATGGAATGGATGCAATCAACAGGTTGATATCTCATGGTGATTCAATCTCAGCAAAAAACTAAATTTGATTCTTTTTTCTTTCGATTGTTGTTTTTATTTTTTTTTCCTTTTCTTTTTTCTTAATAGTTTAAATTTCATTTTCTTTTAGTATCAGTAAAAAGATACTACAGGGGATGTATCACTGATATCTCATTAAAAAAAAATCATAAAGAGACCCAAGAATTTTTTTCATAAAGAGACCCCTGAATAGGAGGTATAAATGCAACAAAAACAACTAAGAATTGTTGCACTTAACGCCTATCATAGAGACTCATCTGTGAGATTTTTTTTTTTATAAGAGGCATTAGTTATATATACCCAATAGTACATAGATAGTTTCTGTATTAAACCCTTCAGATTATTTTGAAATTGATTTTTTTTCAAATTGATTGAGTCGAGAGTCAAGTTCGGAAATGAATTAATTTTGTGAATAATCTTGTGAACAATCCAAAGACAAGATTAGGAATTGTTCTTAAATCTTTTTCCCAACCTACTATTTGGATAACAGATACTTACAAAACTGTAAACAATCAAGCTTACAAATGACAAAGCTACCAATAGTTTATACTTCTTTATTATCTTATAATTTTATTTCTTTTTTAAATACTCTCGCACCATTGGGGCATAAAATGCAAAGTGGCTTAAAATTGCCAAAGCAAGTACCATTGGAGCATGAACAATCGAATACTGCCAAGTAACGGATAATTATCAAGACAATAACTATTAGAGCGTAAACTGTTGAGTACTGTCAGTAAGAGCATAAGGAGCTCACAAGTTTGGACTAGTGGGCCAAAACTAGTCCGGTCACTAAACTTTAAGTCACAGAAGTTATCTAGTAGGTCATATCGGGCTTTCTAATAATCGAGTAGGCCTTCGGGTCGTAATGAACCTTTATGGTGAATAGGATTTTAGATCCCCTACCTCGATGTCCAGAAAAAAAAGTTTTCTCATATTCCTTGTTCCTACATCTAGAGATAAGTTTCCTCATTCTTTGAAGAATAGTCTGAAAAAATAGCCAGCGAGTTCAGGCCTAAGTTGGCAAAATGAGAACTCAAAAGCCAGCGAGTTCAGGCCTAAGTAACAAGACAGCATGTTGCCAAGCAGTAATGTGGATAATGCTAATAGTAGAATATAGCTGATTGTAAGAATTCTCAGTCTTCTTAATGTTTGAAAAATGAACTTATTACAAGAAGCTTCGCAACGAGTTATGTCCAAGTCGGATTTACTATAGTTGTAAGTAGAAAAATAGCTGACTAGGGAATCTAATATCTTAGGATAGATTGTTGGTCAAAGAATTACAGATGTTCCTTCTCCGTATGGGAATCATTCTTGTCAAAGCCCTCATCGGTGTGATCTTGTTGAGTCTTAGCATCCTTTTGGATGAACTTCTTCATGTGTCCTTGTTGGATGAGTTTTTCAATATTACTTTGTAATTGGATGCATTTCTCGATTGTGTGACAATTGTCTTTGTGATATTCATGGAATTGATGCAGGTCTCACCTTCTGACAAGTATCATGAGAGGACGAGGAGCCTGTGAAAATTAACTTTCTTTTCAGATTGAGGATATAAATTAGGGAAGAGTTGAGTGGAGTGAACTCGTCTTTCCGATGGTTATTGCCCTAACACCTCTTCGGCGAGCTCTATCTTCTTTCTCATCACCTTTCTTGTCAATCAAAGGATGTTTTTGTTCTCTGTGAGTCACACTCCTTAAAACCATCTCGAACTCCTCATGAATGATGTATTTGTCAATGTACTCAAGGAGTTCATATGAAAAAATTGACTTACGTTTACCAACAGCAACTCTGAGGTGAGTGTGGCAAATACCTTTAACTAGTATTGCCAAAATAATGTTGGGTGAACAGTTCTCTGTTTAGAGTCTTGCTTCATTGAATAAAATCAGTAGTTCATGAGGGATTAGCCTTGCTTTTGCTCAATGCTGAGGAGAGACGTTATGATTCTCTTTTTTTCATATTTACTAAGGACTGTTAGTTGAACACCTATCAGAACTGGTTGAACTCCTTGATTGAGCAGGGGAGATTGTGGTACTAGATACGTGCTCCTTTCTCGAGGATCATGGTAAAAGCACGGCATATGACCTCGTCTGTTGCTCCTTGCAAATGCATAGGAGCTTAATAAACTATCACCCTTTCTATCTAGTTGGAAAGTTTGAACTTGAATTCCTTCTGGAGTATGAACTTGCAGAGGGGCTTACGGTAGCCTGAAAACTTACCGCTATGAGAGAGTTTGGCATTCTTCAAATAAGAAGAAGCCTTGTTGTGACGATCATCATGCTTTCACTTGGCCCTATTACATCGGGAAACAAGAGGTTGATCTTGTTTTTCCCCCGCATTTTCTCGAAACCTTCGTTTGAACGAGCTCCCTGGACTACACGCCGCGAGTTGTGACATCTGCTCCATCAAAAGTTGGAGTTACACTTGAGTAACTAGGGTATCTAGGTTTGGCCCACAGCTTGCCCCGACTTATCTTTAGGAGAATTCTCATCTTGGTTGCTTTTAGAGTGTATATTCGTCATATATAATATTCTTTTCCCATAGACGGTGCTAATTATTGATATCAATTTTGGTCATCTAGAGTCACTCAAGGCAAATTTGAGCACCAAATAGAGATTGAATTCAGAATCAAGTCCTGAGCAAAGTCGGACTTAAAAGAGAACTTCCAACTTCGTATAACCTTGAGGGAGATAATCAAATAATAAAATAAAGAACACAAATTAACTACGTATATAGCGATATAACGAGATTCGACCAAGTTGAATCTTAGGCCTTATGTAGATTCTTCCTTGATGGGCTTTCTTCCCGTGAGCTTGGGCCTATTAATTTATTAACCAACACATTGCACATGTCTAAACGATCCCAACAGATTGCTCTCTCAACATATGCTCAACTTGCTATGCCTAACTTCTGATAATCATTTTATTTCTCATCCTATATTTATGTCATATTCTCTCTCATCCATCTAATCATTCTCATTTAACCTTCACTTACTTTTCATAAGTTCGTTTCTTGACATCTTTACTTCAAATTTTAATGAATAAGTATATCAATGAAGCAGAAGAGATGGACAATAGACAAGGCTGCTCACAGGCTTAGAAAGTAAAAACATGGCAATGTCATGTAAATAACAAAATGACCACAAATACCTTACAAGCAGATCACAATTAATGTGCAGACACCAACGACGATGAAAGTGCCAGCGTGGCATTGATGCAAGTAACCCTCTTGAACCCAATCCTCATCACACCAACTTGATCTTTCAGCAACTCGTACTCCCGCTCCATCAAATGCATCTTGCGATCCTAACAGAACTAGACAAAATCAAGAATACCATCAATTTTGAGCAATGACAGCTCTAATTCCAAAAAAGGAAAAATGAAAATTTAGCAAACCAGTTGGTACCACCTCGGTGTTGTAAGTGGCCTGATTGAACTTGTAGAAGGTGCAGATTCGGAGGTAGACGGCCGCCAAGAGCTCGGTCTCGGAGAAGTACTCCGTCACCGTCACAGACCTCGAGTCAGAAGTTAGGGTTTCTTGCTCGCAAAGATTGGCGGCAGCAGCGACTACGCCGAATTGAAATTGTTGGGCTCAGTGACAGAGAATTGGAGGATAAGAACTTAAATTGATGGAATTAGGTTTAGAGTTTCTGAAGTTACCCCATTGTCGGAAATCGACGACCGGCGAAGTGCACGAACAGAGCAGCGCCAACACCGTCGACATCGTATTCGTCTTCGAGGTCGTTGCTTTCGCTTTGGACTCTCCAAGATTTTGGGAGTTTGAAAGCAGAGAGCGGTGTGGTGACTCGCGGGGGAATTTCTAGAGGGGCACAACTTTTTTCGTACTGAGCACACTTAAAATTTTTTCTTTATTTATTATTTTGCTATCTACTATTTGGAGTATTTACAGATTTGTCCATTACATCTTTATAAATTATGATTTAGTCCTCTAAATCTTCATATTTAGGATTTAGTCTCCCAATTCCTCTAAGTTACTACAATTTAGTTTCTCCGTTAGTTTTTCCGTCCAAATAAGTGACAGAATTTAATTTTTACTTTTTTAAATAATGAAATAACTTAAATACTCATATAAAGAAAAAGTAAGGAAGAATATAGAGATAGAAGAGAAGAAGAATGGGAGAAGCCAATGAACCCAACGAAGATAAGGAGAAGAAAGGAGAAAGAGAGAAGGAGAAGAGAGAAAGAAGAGAGAAGGAGAAGAGAGGAAGAAGAGGGAAGGTGAACCCAATGAAGACAAGGAGAAGAAAGGAGGAAGAGAGAAGGAGAAGAGAGAAAGAAGAGAGAAGGAGAAGAGAGGAGGAAGAGGGAAGGAGAAGTGAGGAGGAAGAAAGAAGAAAAGAAGAAGAGAAGAGGAAGAGAGAAGGAGAAGAGAGGAGGAAGAGGAAAGAAGGAATTAGGAGAGATAAAATGGAAAAATCAGATCAAAAATCAGGGAGGGGGACTAAATTGTAGTAACTTAGAGGATTTGGGAGACTAAATCATAAATATGAAGATTTGGGAAACTAAATTATAATTTATAAAGATTTAAGGGACAAATCTATAAATTCCCCTTACTATTTTGCTATCCAAATTTAAGGACAAAAATTCTCATCCTTCACCCTCTCAGTGTCATCATTTTTTCCCACACGAATAGCAGAGAAAAGGGAAAAAAATCTGATCCCAGAACCCAAATCCAATTCCTCTTGAATTATTACTGTCTTTCAGTAAATAATCGCAGAAATTAAATTCTATATTTGACTTAAAACATTTCTTTCATCATTAAACTCTAAAAAAGATCAAATTTTTTTCTTTGGTCTACAAGAAGAAAATGGATATGCGCAATATGGCAATGGTTCCATTCGACGATCAAAAGTGTTTGGAAGTATAAATCCATCATCATCTTCTAATTTCTACGTTTTTTTTGTAATTTAAAATTTATATTTAATTAGCATAAAGATGGGTTGGAAGAACGGTTTTGATTTCGCAACCGTCTGGGTGTTGGAAATTGGATGTTTAACACTATGTCCGGGATTAATATCCCAGATATTGCTGACTATGTTCGGGATTAATATCCCGGACATAGAGTGTTCCATCTGGGATATTAATCCTGGACAGTGATATGATCGTCCAGGTTCAATATCCCGGATGGTGAAATTTTTCTCATTTTCTCATTCTTAATGTATATTATTCTGTGTATTTGAGGTAATAGGATGATACTTCAACACATTGTACCCTAGTTCAGAGTGTGTTAGCTATTAATTATAGTTCGGCATTCACAAAAAGTGAGATATGATGACATAGAAAGTTTTTTATATTTAATGCATTATGTTTACTGGAGAGTCTAACTGAAATATTATGAATGCATATTTTTGCAGATCGAGACGAGCTTGTCAATTGGGTTCGTGATACAGGAAAGACGTTAGGTTTGGTCATAATGGTTTTAAAATCTAATAGTGGAGGTCAATATAAGAAGAGAAGAATCTCGTTTGGTAGCGAAAGATGTGAAAGTCCAAGATTCAAAAAATTAAAGCATGATGATGGATTCAGGGGTAGCAAAAAATGTGGATGCCCCTTTAAGCGAAAGGGTCAACAAACCTCTATTGAGGGGTCCGAGTGGAAACTGATGGTTATCTCTAGTATGTATAATCATCATGCAGCAGAATATCTTGAAGGACACTCGTATGTAGGAAGACTATTGCAAAGTAAGACTTCTATTATAATGGAGATATCAAAATGTCATGTACAACCAAAAGATATCCTGACATCTTTAAAACTAAAGGATCCAAAGAATGCGTCGACAATGAAGACAATATACAATGCACAGTACAAACTTCGGATTAATAAACATGGGGAGAACGCAAATGCAATACTTGCTATTTACAATTTCTGAGTGCAAGTATATTGAGTGGTATCGCTGCAATGACCAAACCGAATTAGTAAATGATCTCTTTTGGGCTCATCTGGTTGGTGTGGAACTTCTACGTGCATTTTCAAGAGTTATCATCCTAGATTGTACCTATAAAACAAACATGTACAAATATACGTTATTAGAGATAGTTGGCGTAACATCCACTAATATGTTATTCAGTGTTGCTTTTGCTTTTCTTGAAAGAGAGTGGAAAACTAACTATACATGGGTATTTGATAAGTTGCATGGACTATTTGTCAATGAGATTTATCCAAGCGTGATAGTAACGGACAGAGACATAGCGCTAGTTAATATTGTTCAATCCATATTTCTAATAAGCTGGCATTTATTTTGTAGATGGCATATCAATCGGAATGTCTTGGCTCATTGCAAGAAATTGTTGGATCAGAAAATTGAATGGGAGAAATTTTTCTTAATATGAAAATTGTTTATATTATCTGATACTCTTGAGGAGTACGATACAAATCGGAGTATACTCATGAACGAGTTCCGAGCATGCCCAGATATAATTGATTATGTCACGATGACGTGGTTGGATCCATATAAAGATAAATTTATTGCTTACTGGATAAACATGTGTCTTCACAGGGATAATATAACGACTAATCGAGCGGAGAGTGCACATGCTAAAATTGAAGCGACAACTAAGAACCAGTCAAAGGCAACTTCGAGAACTACTGGAGCAATATTTACTCTTTGCTTGAACCACGGCATACTGAGATTAAGGCATTTTTCCAAAAAACCTTACAATGGTGAATCGAAATTTTATGTTGGCAGATTTTAGAGAACTCCGGGGCGTGATATCTATTCATGCATTGAATTTTATTTTGTCTCAATTACGAAGAGCTGCTAATATTGGAGTAGATCCAGTTGAATGCAGTTGCGTAATTCGGCACATTCATGACTTGCCTTGCGCCCATGAAATTGCAATGTATCAAAGAGACAATCGATCAATCCTATTGGATTGCATTGACCACCATTGGCGAAAGCTTGATATGCTCCCAGTTAAAGCGTCAGCTATTGAAGGTGTTTGTTACCAAAAATATGTGGAGGTTTTTATTTTTAACTTTCTTAAATGTGACAACGGGGAACGAGCTCAAAGGTTGAAGAAGTTGAATGAAATATCAAATCTGGTAAGTTCTTCACTTGCAGATTCTGTTTCGAAGGTGATAGCACAGATACCACGCCAAGGAAGGAAGCTCGATATATCGACAAAATGGAATCCATGTGCATTCGAGCTAATTGCATCTGAAACTGACAATTGTTCACCCTTGATGAAAGTCGTGCTCGTCCCAAGGAAACGTGGGCCGATGAAGTTGATGCCAGAAAGGAAACCTAAGCGAAATGTTAGTTTTTTGAGGTACAGTTTATATCCCTAAATGCTTCAAAATTGTTTAACTTTATATTTTTGTATCTATACAGGAGTCTAACCCTGTTGAACCAACATCACTGGAACCTTCAGAGCATGTGCTTCCTCTCCTTTTAGAGCCCGAACCCATAAATCACCCAAAGTCCAAATTTAGATATGAAAATTCACTGACCGGTTTCTTCATCCCCTATATCAACCATGTTAGTGAAGTCAAGTCAGACAGAAATTGTGGATTTAGAGTAATCGCAAATAGCCTTGGTGTCGGAGAGGATCAGTGGGGTCAAGTTCGCAGAGACTTGCTATTCGAACTAGACAGAAATGAGCTATCATACATTACTTTATTTGGAAGTGTCGATTGGTATGTTGAGCTCCTGAAGTTAATAAACTATTTCAAAGAATTTTTAAGAGTCGACCACAGGATGACGATGCCCGACATGAGTCATTTGATAACATCGCGATTTAATTTAGTATTATTCTTCATTTCTAAGGAGCAATACCTAACTTTCTTACCACTTAGATCACCGCCTCTGCCCTCTAATCTTCATATAAAGGAAGTGACCATAGTTTTCGTTGGAGGGTGTCATTTTGTCCCAGTAACTATATTATTAAAACTTTGCTCATTAGGACCTTCTGACTACAAATTCATATCGTAATAGCTCTTTATGTTTGTAGGTTACACTGAATCCACTCCATTCTGTTCCCAACATTGCACTTAATTGGCATCGCCATCGTAACCCTGTGCCTGCTAGATGGGATGTATTATTTGTTGACCGTATCGAGTTTTTCAAGCGAATTGTGTCACTGACTGTAGCAACACAAGAAATAATTAAGTTGTAATGAAAGATATGATGATTGGAATCTTTTTTGTATATATATTTTTTAACGCTTAACTCTGGCATCCCATTATGAAGCATAATTATAGTGTAATCTAGAGTAATTATACTTACTTTTTAGCAAATTTGTGTCGAATTAATTTCTTTCATGATTGAGCATTACCGTTCTGTCCGGAGTAGACAGCCCGGACAAGAAAGCACCAGTCCAAGACTGTAAACTCGGATAAAAAAATAGA
Source organism: Dracaena cambodiana (assembly GCA_036321105.1). Lineage (NCBI taxonomy): Eukaryota > Viridiplantae > Streptophyta > Magnoliopsida > Asparagales > Asparagaceae > Dracaena > Dracaena cambodiana. Next base: position 9,858,069 of record JAYEPQ010000018.1, read on the forward strand.
AGATCCGGTGTACACCCCGGATTAAATAAAAAACATGAGCCATAACTTTCTGTCCAGAGTAGGCAGCCCGGATGTCATATAGAACATCAGAGAATATTAACCCGGACATGGCATTAGTCGTCCTGACAGTCCATCTCAAACAGAGAACAAATACTAACCCAATTCAGACTATCTGGGGTGGACATTCCGGATCACCAAATAAGGGTCCGGGACTGTTAGCCCAGACTGGTATTATCCAGTTCAGACTGTCCATCCCAGACAGAATAAGCGACCATACCAGGGGTGGACTGTCCGGGGTGGACAGTCTGGATTAACAATGTCGTGTCCAAGACTGTTAATCCGGACTGCCCATCATTTGTCCGGATTTACCACCACGGACAGAGGACAAGGAGTTAGTGAAACCGGACATCCGGGGTGGGCAGGTCGGAACTGTAACAAAATGTCCGGGTTGGTAATCCCGGACCTCTGTATATACATCTGGACTATCTAGTACGGATGAAGCTTTTGAACCCAATCTAGTGAATCACTATTGTCCGGGTTGGACACCCCGCATAGTTAACTTTTTTATCCGAGGTGTAACCCCGGATTTTAATTTATTGGCCCATATTTGAAAGCCTGGATTAGGGTATCAAAACACATAATTGTGATATTCAAGACATCTGTTCATTCATAACTTTAAAGATACAGGTAAATAGTGATATCCAAGACAAAAAATATGACTTAACCCATGCAAACATTTATATCTACATTACTTTAAATATCCGCAAGTTAAAACGTTCTGCATCAACATAATTAGAGTCTAAGACAAAAGTACAATGAAAAATAACGTCAAAATATCTTCCATGGTTACAACTTCACTTCCATGTTAACAAGAACAAACATCCTAAGTTAGAATTTAAAACTCCATAAAAAGCCAACAAAATCTAGTGTCTTCGTTGCTTCCTAATGGGTTGACAGCGTCTGACAGGACTTGGACCTTCAGTTGGGGTATGCGATATAAATGGATCCACAGGTTATGATGGAGTGGCAACATCAGTTTGTATGCACCTGGTTAGAACTGATTTTATCTTGATGAGCGCATTATAGAGCAAATCCGGTCTCTTCTTACTTGCGGTCTCGCTTTGCACTAGAAAGGGATCAATAATTGCTATAGCTTGTTGAGAACTCTATTTATATTATGACAAAAACATTTATAGTTATGGGTATGTTTGATAAAATCACATAACATAAAACCCAAAAACTAATACTTACCTCTTCAGTATTTGCTAGTAGGACTTCATGCGATGCCTCTCGATTTGGGGTTTCAGTGGACTTACCAATAAAGCGTCGAGATACATTATCAAACCACGGCATGTAATCAGGCGTGCAATCTCCTGGATTACCTGTCCCAATGCCTCGATGCTCCTATGTCAATACATGATCCAACCAATTCAACCACATTTCCTCAGCATGTCCACATATCACCAAATAGGTTTTGCTCGTAAGTCCATGTTTTTCCCTTGTTGGAGCGAATGGTGGAGATGAAATGTATTGACGACATCCAAACTATCTTAATACCCGAATAGGGCGATAAGGCTCGACTATGTCCTTCATCTTCAATGTACCCATGTAGAAGGAAACCTCCTGAAGTGGATGATTTCCCTAAAGGAGCGATATGAGTCCCATGTGACCTGCAATGTCAAGATATATAAAAAACAAACATAAAAATGATATTATTATTGGTTGTAAATAAACACCAATTAAACATTTGTTAATATTTAACCTTGTTGGCCGTGAGCATGTCAAGCCTTTCCCTAACAGCTCTGACGTGGTCCTAAGACACATTGTTGTCACGCATATACAACCATCGATATGCTTGTGGCTGGTCAGGCCTGTAAGCACTATTTAAAACCGGCATTAATGATGGGAAGTGTGCGAAAATCCATGCCTGCAACAATATTAGATATCCGGATAACTGTGCAACATGTACTGGTGAGCCAAGACCGAGCTGTCTGTACAAATACGCTGGAGCTCCTGCACCCCAGGCATATGTATGCACATTCTCGATATCATGTAGAACTGCAAGGTAGTCAATAGAGACCCTTGTGTCACTCTTGTCTCCAAACAGTATGCACCTGAGAATATAAAGCAAGTACGCTCGTACAACACATAATATTCTCTCACCTGTATCTAGATCCGTCACATCGCAGAACTGTTCCCTTAACCAATCAAGGTGCACTGAAACTCCACCTTTCGTGTTCAGCTCCTCAAAAGCTTCAGTGTGCCCGACCCCCAATAAGTGGGTCAATTGCTCAACCGCAATACTCACATCCGTTCCTTCTGAAAAGCTAACGGACTTTCCTGTGACTGACAGACCAAGGAGACAGGCAACATCATTTAGGGAGATTGTTATTTCTCCAAAGGGCAAGTGAAACATATTAGTCTCTGGATGCCACCGCTCAACAAATATCGTTAACTCAACGCTACTAATATACTGATAAGAACAAATTATTAGTAGATACAAAAAAAAATTATGGATGTGTTACACGAAACGGGTATTTAGTTGTTTAGATTCTAGAGACCATGCATTTAATTTTTTAAAGTGATTAATGCACCGCAATGGATCTCGTTCCTGAAACGATAACAAAACAAGATATTTTAGATACACAACTATGCATTTAAAATTTATATCAAAGTAGTTATGTCTGACCTCAATTTTAGATATACAAAAAGTAATGTAGGTTTTGAAACTCTTCAAAAGGGACAAATCGATCGGTCCTCCACTTATCGGCCGCACTTCCTTTTCTTCTAAATTTGGTTCATCAATACTCGCTCTTTCTTGTGATATACCTCGATGGATGTGTAATAGAAGAGTCTCTGTCTCAACACCATCCTGCGAAACCCGTTCATCATGGATTTTCAGGAATGCTAGAACTGGCTGGTGGATGGATCCTCGTTTTCTCGCTCCTAGTCGACATTGTCGGTCGAATACGGGATGGTTACGCCGAATCCATCTGTTAATCACCAAATATTATGTTTATGCAGAGAAATTTTAAATTGTCAACCATCACATATCACCATATGCTAATTATATTTGTCTATCTAAATCCATTAAATATCATAACATAAATACAAAATATCTAGATTTCAATTTTTTCTTGATTCGAACATCAAGACTTACCAATTTAATCCAAACATAAAAGCCTACCAATTAATATTCACATTATAAATTTTGCACTTCACTGTTACAAAATTCGACAATTATTTATCGATAACAACAATAAAATCTAAGACTTTTTACCCAATGAAGCCTTTAATTTCGCCATAATAAAATGTAAAATTATAAAAAAAAAATCGAATTTATTTGCCCCTTAACTTAAGTCTACCCTTATCAACACTCATTTTCAAATTTTTTTCCTAAATCAAAATGCTAAAATGAACACAAAAAATTAGGGTTTTATTTTTTACCTTTTTCTCAAAAACCTAGGTCTTCCTCTCACGACTGGCGGAAATGGGTGATGACAGGTGGCGGCAGCCAGGAACCGAGCGACGGCGACCTGGGGACTGGCGGCGACGACCGGGTGAGCGGGGATCTAGCGGGCCGGTGGTGGGAGAGAGAAATTGGGAGAGAGAGGAAGAGATGGATCGGTTTTTGGAGTTTTGGGGAGAGAGACGAAGAAATGGATCGGTTTAAGAACGTGGGAGAGAGGAACTGGGGAGAGTATTTTGGGGATTATTGGTATGTTCAATAGGAAAAACCCTCTCTTTTCAAAAGAGAGGGTGTGCTCACTAAAAAAAGTGGGCTCACTAGGAAAAAAGGTGTGCCCCTCTAGAAATTCCCACTCACGGAGATGATTTTATTAATGTTTCTTAGGTTAATTGTAGTGAGGCCTATTGTACTGGCGTAACTTATTTTTCTAAGGTCTTTGGTCTATTCTATTCTCACTCCTGTACAATTTAATATTTTCATTTCTGTTTTACGAAAAATTCTATCTACGCACAACAGATTACTTTTGATGTCCAATTGCTCTTTACACCAACATCTCATTTTGAAACATCCCCAATTTATTCTCTATATCCAAATTTTTTTTTCAAATTTAAATCTTCTTTGCTATATTTTCTACTTACCTATCACGACCAATCCCTAAAATTTTTAAAATTTCCTTCGATCTGTACTCCATTGTCTACTCTGCCTCCATCGCCAACCCCAATTCTGTCACCACTCACGCCTCTAGCACTAACCCTTTGCTCTGTGGCCAACCCCCGTCTCCGTCGCCTGAGTTTAACAATTTTTTGAGTCGGATATTGATGGAGTTTAACAATTTTTATCCGTTTTGTCTGAGTTGGATATTCACATCCGAGTTAAAAATTTTGTGGTTAGGTATTAATACCCAACTGGAATTAAATTTGTTAGGGTGTAATACCCCACTAGTGACTGACCGTCGTGCCTACAAAAAATTAGTAACAATCAATTGCAAATAAAAATGCATCAAAAACTAAGAATAATTTTATTCCATACATGAGATTTATCCTCCGATACTAATTACACGCTGGATTTTTCCATTTTTTAAAAAAAACTCAAACTCAAAACTTTAATTTCACTTGTCACAATAGATTCGAAAAATTTAAAATTCATCCTAACTTTTTTAGGAATGCGATGTAAAAATTTTATAGAGTCAGGAAATCTATAAGTTTGTATGAGATGTGTTTTTTGTAAGATTTAAATAGCAAAAAAAAAAATTAGATTTTAAAGAGAGAACAAAGGAGGAAGACAATGACCATATTTTAAATTGTTAAGAAATTTTAGAGATTTGGGATTTAAGTCCAAAAATAGCAAACTTGTAATTATTTACAAGTTTTAAATCTGTGTGTCAAGAGTAAATTGTCATTCGTACATATAATTTTTCTTATTTTATTAAATCCCCAAATTATCCTCTTCTCGCTCACTAAGACTTCACTCAGAACAAGGGATGGTAATGGATATGTTTACGGGCTAATTTTTGACCCTCCCTATATAAAAGTTTGAATTAGAAAAGTCAAATTTTCATTTTTAATTTAAAATTTTGTACAAGGTTGGTCAAAAATTAACCTATGGATGCATTTATTATCAACCCTACTAAAAACATGTTGAGAGGAGGGTAATTCGAAGGTTTTATAGAAAAATGTACAGTTTAAGTAAAATAAGAGCGAGAATAGCAAATTGTTGACTACCGATATTAGAAGTCCAGGTACGCCCATTAGTGATGGTGTTCGTGGTGTTAATAAAATGCCTATACTCAGCTAAAGTTTTGACTTTGAAATTAGTAGGACTAAATTCCAACAATAAGGCATAATTATTTATTGCTCGAGGAGGAATGGACAAAAAAGTATTTGATAAATGGGCTCTCTTTCTCTTACCTTTTTTTTTCTTTTTTTTTTAAGCAGTAAGGGCAACCATGAAGTTCGATAACTCGTCAACTAAGGTTGAGAATAGCCATATAGGACAATGTGAAATGGAAAATGAAAATTTTAATTTTTCAATTCAAATTTTCCTATAGAATGGGAAGGGTGCGAGGGTAGAGCCCCAGCCAAAAAAGTTATCATATTTCAAATTTATAACTTCTATACAAATTTATGATATCACAATGCTAATAAAAATGTCGATTTTATATGATATATAAGTATAATATTATAGTCTAAAATTTATTTTTTCTAATAATCTCGATACAATCCAAGAATGAGGAGCCAAGCAAAGCAGGTGTATGCTTAGCATTGTGTATATAGAGGGTGTAAATATCAAAATACACTGAGATCTAGAGGTTGAGTTTTATCATCGTATTTTTAGAGTTTAAAATAAAATAAAAATATTTTATTTAGCAAAAAATAAGTTATCATTTTCATTCAATCATTTAACAATTTTTTTTCTCATAATCATAATTTTAGTACTTGAAAATTGAAAATTTTGGGAAAAATAAAGTCATAAAATTGATAATTTAGAGGTACAATCTTGAAATTTAAAAAAAAAAGAGGATATTTGGTTAAAATTAAAAATTTCAAGGGGCAGTTGCCCACGCTCATTTAAGTGTGAGTCCGCCCCTGGGCCATGTCAACCTGACTCAAGCTGGACATGAAATTTTTTGGATTTGGATGCTAATTTCACATCCTTAAAATAGTTCACGTAGGTTTGAATTCAAAAATGAGAACTTTTAAAGGCACACAATAAATTTCTAAGGGAACCCCCAAAATAAATTAAAAACCTACTTTCTCTTTTTTCTCTCTAAAGCACCCCATAAAAATCCCTGCCATACCTTGACCACCTCCTCCCCTGCCCTACCCCTAGCCAGTGCCCCCACCCCTCCTTCTGTTGACTTTGCCACCCTCGGACATCCCTACCCTCGATCTCTCATTGGCTACTCTTTGCACTCGACATCTCTTAATGTTTCACTTACTTTCAAAAATGGAGTATGTTATTGGCGATGATACCCACTAGATGGCGGTTCCCTTCACATAAGTGGTACTAGAAATTAGTCTTGTAAACTTATTATCAACACAAATAATTTTTTTACCATTATAATCCATTAAAACTACCAATAACGTGATATAAATATTTGAAAATATAATTATAAATAAATCAATATCAGAAAATCTAGGGTTTATGAATTTTTCTTATTGTTCGTGCGATTACCAAGCATATCGTGAATCAATATAAAATTTAAACCCTACAAAAATATTTAGAAGGAAGCTATCGTATCAAGCTAAGCTAAAATTATTGATCAAGTCATCAAAAGATTGTCTCACATCAACAAGATCTCTCTTATCTTTATTATTTTCAAGAAAATCTCTCTTTTTGTGCGAAAAAATAGAGGGTTTTATATCAAGCCTATCAAAATCAAGTTTCCTTTCTTGCTATGTTACTCAAAAATACATCTTCAAAAGTACTACTTTCTAACTTGTTTCTTTGATCTTTTTATTATTTCATAAGGTTTTAATGAGAGGAGTAAAAATACATTGAGTTCATATTTCCAATTGCGACCAAACCTATATTTTTCCACCATGAGTAACTTGAGGTGAGAATAGCAATCTATTCTTCATCCAACAGTCCACAGTTATTGTTGCCAAGATATACCGTTTATAAATTCTAGATCACTGCCTAACGATAGTTAACTAATTTATATGAAGATTGATTTGCACAAAACTTTTGGTATTGTTGTAAATGGAGAGTTCTTCTTCTTTTTTTTATGCAACATATGGATTTTCTATTATATTGGTTGAATAGATGAAGGAGTGCATTTTAACACCTTTCATTTCAATTAAGGATAATAGATCTCCATCATGTTTCTTCTATAGTAGGAATGGATTATGGATCTTGTTTTCCATATCTATTTATCATTGTTATTGAATTTTGGTCGTTTTAAGTGGTTTATCATTCATTAATGGTTATATTCAACCATTATTGAGGGATACAAATTAAGTCTCATGCCTAATTTTTGTTAATTGATATTTTGCAGAGAAAATCTAAAGTTAATTAGAGAGCTAAATAGAATTATCTTGCAAATGGAGCTACTAATAGGAGTTTCAATAAATTTACATAAGAATAAATACCAATTTCCACCATAAAATACACTCATATGTAAGATGTGCATCCAAGATCTATTCCATTCTTTTGAATCATAATTAAACCCATTTTAACTATATAGGCCTTATTTAGCAACTCTATTTTTCTCTATTTGTTAGGGATGAGAATAGAAGAGTTTTAAGGCTAGATCTTGACATTTTTTGAATTATTTTTTTTAAATTTAAGAAATTAAATATTACGAGTCAAATGTTAGTTTTTGGACCCATCCATTATCATTCCTATCTGATTGTCCTAATTATCAAAGCAATTCCAAAACAAAGAGGGGCTTGCATGCCCATATTAGACCATTGCTAAATATATATAGATATATAGTCTCAGCTGTCCAAATTCACTCTTGATTTAATTAATTTGGTCCTGCAAATAAATTACAAGAATCGTACATTTCTTCTCTTCGTATAATGTATATAAACAACCAAACTCCTTTATAGCTTGACATCGTTCATCAAACAATATTGTAACTGTTCAGATTAACCATATTTTGTATCTTAATTAAACCCCAAAAAAAAAAAAAAAGAGAGAAAGAGAGAGAAAAAACAACAACAAGGACTTTCATTGATCCTTCCACTAAAACAAAACAGGAGGAAAATTAAGAGAAAGGCCAGCTGTTACAAAAAAAAAGAAGAAGAAGAAGAAGAAGAATCCAATATGGATTGGATTCGATAAAATGATGAAGAATCTTATTCTAAGCCCCCAACGCTGAGACCCCAAGCATCATGTTCTTGAACTCCCCAAAGTCCACCCGCCCATCCCTGTTCACGTCCACGCTATATATCATGTCATGCACCTTCGCCATGCTCACGTCCATCCCCAGCTTCCCCAGCACCGTGTGCAGCTCCTTCGCCGATATGAACCCGTCCCCGTCCACGTCGAACACCCTGAACGCCTCCTCCATGTCGCTGTCCCCGCCCTCGGCCTCGTCGGCCTCCTCAATGGCGGTCCCGAAGAGGGAGTCCCCCAGCTCCCCGTGGAGGGCCTCGAAGTCCTCGAATTCGAGCCCCTCGCGGTCGGGGCGGATGAAGGAGGAGATGGTGGAGGCGAGGTCGGTGGGGTCGGCGCCCAGGCCGAGGCGGTCGAGGGCGAGGGAGAGCTCCGGGATGGTGATCTGGCCGTCGCAGTCCTGGTCGAAGATGTCAAAGACGCGGCGCAGGCGGAGGGAGTTGAGGGAGGGGCTGCGGAGGCGGAAGGACCGGTTCGGGCGGATCGTCTTGGCCGGGGTGGCGGCGGTTTCTCTCTCCATTGCTGCTCCTCTCCTTGCTCTTTCTTTAGCTCTTGGTGTAAGCTAGGGAAAGAGGAAGATGAGGGGCTGGAGAGAGAATGGAAAATTCTTCCAAAATTTTAGAGTTGGAGGAGCCTGTTGTTGTTTTTTGTTGTGATGAGATGGGGAGGAGAAGTTTTATAGGAAGGAAGAAGGAGAGTTTGAAAAAGAGAGGGAGAGAGATGCAGAAGAAAGGTGTGGTCGGCAGAAAAACATTGACCTGCATGCATGGAGGAGAGATGGACACAATTTATTTTCCAAATTTGGATTGTTAGGTAATAGAATTATATATATGAGAAAAAACCTAAACATGTTTCTGTATCTTGCAACTTCGCGCAAAACACATTATATCTCTGTGTGAGGTTAGAGGGGTGTGCGCGCACTTACATTGAGTGTGTGTGCGCGCACATGCGTGGGTGTGCGCGTGATTGTGCAGGTGTATTTGTGGAAAAATTGTGTGCTTGAGGTGTCTTCACTCTTCTTATAAAGTTTTTTTTATAAAGGCACTCATAAATCTCAATATAGTGGTTATACGTGGATGGTCAGAACTGTTAGCTATAATTCCTATGTTCTAAATATTTGGCGTATAAGATGTGATTAATGCACTTTTTCATTATCGATCAAGAGATCTAATTTGTTCTATTGTTGAAATTCACTTTGTATCTATGTAATATAAAGTAAAAAATAATCGAAAACGGATGATTTTTTACTCTACCATTTTAGGACGTGGAGATTACAACTAACTGTTCATATCATCCATATTAACTTAGCTCCGCATTAAAATTTAAGAGCATATATACATAAGCAACTTCTTGTAAAGGCATTTTAGAGGGATCTCTCTCTCTATATATATAGTAGATAACCGTATGATAAGAAAAAGTCCCCTCTGAGTTTTGTAAAGTTGACTTTTGAACCCGTTCATTCTCATCACTATATAGATATATATATATATATAGTTATCTTTGTTATATTATATTTTATATATAATAAAGGAAGGTAACAAAATTAAATTTCAGCATAAGCTTTTTATATATAATTACAATACGAGGAAATTGTTTAGTTTCATTTATTAAGGACATTATCATTTCTTCCATGCAAGCGAGACGAGGGAACAAATTATTTATCATTTTACCTTATAATTACTGCTTACACTAATTATCTAACAAATTAAAATCAAGTAACGTAAGCAGGAGGCATGTGAAACGTGCCAGTCTATTAAGGTTGACTATCAATCGAATATTTTAGCCTGTTGCATATCTCTCGAATATTAATCTCCCTGGCTTTAAAACGGAAAGGTCAAATATCTCAAGTGCTAGCTAGGGATCACGTACGAAACAAAAAGAGTAGTGAGACAAGAAGTATAGTGGAATTAGAGCTCCACCCACATATACGTTAGTTTGTTTGGGTTTGCTGTTCACATTGGATATATGAGCGGCAAAGGAAATAATCGAAGCAAATGATACGTAATGCATTATATATATATATATATATATATATATATATATATATATATATATATATATATATATATATATATATGAGAAAAATAGAAATGAGCTGACAGCTCACGCAAGTTCTCTGAGCTGCAGTTCATGTCCACTATTTCCAATAATCTTTTTTAAAAATTTTCTTTTGGATTATGATCTAAACCCCCTATCACTCATACCCAATTTCTTGGGTTTTAATTTTGATTTGGTCCTCCATCAAGTTAATACAAAATTAACGGTTTTCAATTAATAGAACATTTTATATGCACTTGATGAAAGGTTAAATGAACTCCAAAATTTATGAAATTTAATCCGAAAGAAGTTAAGGAGATAGAGATGGTAACTGTTAAAAAAAATGAAGAAAAATCATTGAGTTATTATAGTCTTGTCGCTAGCTCACGTAACTTTTCCTAAACTGGCGGTTCACCTACAGTAATCCCTATATATATATATATATATATATATATATATATATATATATATATATATATATATATATATATATATATATATATATATATATATATATATATATATATATATATATATATATATATATATATGGGATTACTGTAAGTGAACCGCTAGTTCAGAAAAAGTTACGTGAGTGAATTCTAGGAGGTCGAAATAATTTTGTGTCAACCTGATAAAGAACCAAATCAAAATTAAAATCCAAGAAATTGAGTATGAGTGAATCTTAGGAAGTCGATATTATAATCCACAAGAAAATTTTTAAAACTAATTATTGGAGATATTAGAAATAAGCTACAACTTAAATAACTTGCATGAGTGTCACCTAATTTTCACTATATATATATATATATGTATGTGTGTATATATATATATATATATGACAGCTCATGCAAGTTACCTAAGCTGGATTTTATCTCCATTATTTCCAATAATTTTTTTTTAAGAATTTTTATTTAGATTATGATCTCGACCTTTTAGGGCTCAGTCATACCCAATTTCTTGGGTTTTAGATTTGATTTAGTTTTCCATCAAGTTGACACAAAATTTAATGATTTTCAATAAATAAGTATTTTGTATCCACGTGATGAAAGTATAAATGAATACCAAAATTCTTGAAATTTAATTTTATTAAAATTAAAGAAATAAATATTCAAATTATAGAAAAAATTTAAAGAAAAATTACTGGATTACTATATTTTTACTATTAGCTCACGTAAATTTTAATGAACTCGAACTCGCGGCTCATCCATAGTATATATATAAATTGGTGTGCTCAAATAGTATTTCCTCAGTGTAGTAGCCAAAATTAGCCTTAGGTAATTACTAATTGGAGTATTTACAGATCTGTCTTAAATCTTTATAAATTATAATTTAGTCTCTCAAATCTTCATATTTAGGATTTAGTCTCCCAAATCCTTTAAATTACTACAATTTACTTCCTAGTTTATATTTTGGACCGATTTTTCTGTTTTATCTCTAATTTTCTTCACTTAATTCCCCTTCCCTCTTCCCCCTATCTTATTAGTTCTTATTGGATTACTCCTTATTCTTATCTTCTCTCTCTTTATTTATTTATGGGATTATCCTTCTCTATATTGAAACCAAATGTATTATTTTCCACTAAATGTATTAAACCTTTAAGTTTTAATATAAATTCATTTATTGGATTCTCTCTCTATATTGGATAAATTTATTTCTAAGTTTAATATATTTAGTCGAGAATAATACATTTGGTTTCAATATAGAGAGGGAGAACCTAATAAATGAATAGAAAAAGAAGAGAAGAAGAAAGAGGAACCCAATAATAACTAAGAAGAGAGAAAAAAAAGGAAAGGGAAAATTAAGTTAAGGAAATTAGGAGTAAAACGGAAAAATTGGATCAAAATATAAACTAAGGGACTAAATTGTAGTAACTTAAAGGATTTGAAGATTAAATCCTAAATATTAAGATTTGAGGGACTAAATTATATTTTATAAAAGGGGTATTTACTGGTTTGTCCCTCAAATCTTTGTATATTATGATTTAGTCCCCCAAATCTTTATATTTAGGATTTAGTCCTCCAAATCTCCTAGGTTACTACAATTTAGTCCCCCTTCCCAGATCCTTAAAATTTTGACCTGATATTACCATTTTACCCCTCCTTATTCTTTCTCTTCTTCCTCTCTTCTCCTCCTCTCTTCCTCTTTTCTTCTCCTTTTCTTCATTATTCCTCATCTCTTCTCCTTCTCTCTTCCTCCTCTCTTCTCCCAATGAAGAAAAGATGAGGAAGAGAGAAGGAGAAGAGAGGAGGAATAATGAAGAAAAGGAAAAGAGAAGAGGAATAGAGGAGGAGAAGAGAGAAGGAAGAAAAAGAATGAATAAGGAGGGGTAAAATTGTAATATCAGGTCAAAAATTTGGGGGATTTTAGGAAGGGACTAAATTGTAGTAACTTAGGAGATTTGGGGGACTAAATCCTAAATATGAAGATTTGGGGGGACTAAATCATAATATATCAAGATTTGAGGGACAAATCAGTAAATACCTCTTTATAAAAATGTAGGAGTATTTACTGGTTTGTCCCTCAAATCTTTATATATTATGATTATGTCCCCCAAATCTTCATATTTAGGATTTTGTCCTCCAAATCTCATAAGTTACAACAATTTAGTCTCCTTCTCTAACTTTCCCTAATACAGTTAAATATTTGACCATTTTACCCCTCTTTTCCTCCTCTATTTTCCTCCTCTCTTCTTCTTCTCTCTTCCTCCTCTCTTCTCCTTTTTTTCATTATTTCTCCTCTCTTCTTCCTCTCTTAAGTTACAAAAGGAGAAGAGAGGAGGAAAAGAGAAGGAGGAGAGAGGAGGAAGAGAGGAGAAATAATGAAGAAAAGGAAAAGAGACGAGGAAGAGAGAAGAGGAAGAGAGAAGAAGGAGAGAGGAGAAAAATAGAAGAGGAAAAGAAGGATAAAATGGTTAAATATTTAACTGTGTTAGGGAAAGTTAGAGAGAGGGATTAAATTGTTGTAACTTATGAGATTTGGGAGACAAAATCCAAAATATGAAGACTTAAGGGACAAAATCACAGTATATGAAGATTTGAGGGACAAACCAGTAAATACCCCAAAAATGTAAGTGACATGTCTGTAAATACCCCTTACTAATTATCTTGATCAGTCTCTCGCTTACTCTCTACCTCCCCCCCCGCAGGCATCTTGTTTCTCAATTTCGAGTGAGGTTTGACGAGGTTGAGGTATTGATTCTTTTTCTCTACTTCGTTCAATCTAGGGCTTTAAAATTGTAGTCTTTCCTTCGAAATTGCAATGCCTTTTCACGATCGGAGCAATACTTTAGGTTATCCCTGGAATTAGGTTCCCCCCTCCCCTCCTTTGCCTCATAAAGCTTCGCCTTTTCTCGTTTCAAATCACAATTACGGTTTCTCTCTGCCCTAACTCTTTATTTCTTTTATTGTCTTCGATCTTGGACAATTAGAATTTCGTCCATCACAGTCGACATCCTGATCGATTAGGATCTTGCAGCCAAGATCCAGAGAAGCCAGAGATCAGATAGCTGGTGTTTTGCTGCAGAATCAAACGTAAGCCGATTAATACAAATTCAATTTATTTGCAGCTAGTAGTGTAATGCATGTTCTTTAAATTCTAAACTAGGGTTTTCGGTCCAGTATCTTTTTCAACTGGGATTGTTTACTTGATTTGGAAATGGTTTAAATCGAATCAATATCTGTTAGACGGCTTTGAATTTAAAGTCTGAGCTAAATTCTCTGTTAATAATCTCTTGTGCCCTGTGTTGTTTACTGAAAGAGTGGATGTCGTTGGGGGCGTGGCTGATGTTTTAAGTTCGAAGTAGGTTTTAACAAGCAAATACTTAATGCAACCAACTGAACACACACACCAAAAATAAAATAAAATAAAATAAATCTAAAATTAGTATATTTTGTTGAGTTATTGCTGAAAAATTTGTATTTTTTAGGCAAATTTTTGCCGAAATTAGTATATTTTAATGAAATGTATTATATTAATAGATATTAAAATATTAATATTTCTGCATAATTTTGTGTAATCTCTTTGATTGTTGCGTAATCCGTTTAAGCATTATGCACTTCCAAACTGATCGCATCATGAAAACGTGCTTTAGAGCATTCAGTTGCACATTACATTCTTTTATGAAGTTGGTTATCAGTGGTCTTCCCCTTTGATTATTTTAAGCAAGATATACAATTTTTTCATAACCATGCTATAAGGATTATACACTATTAGAAATAATGTATCTATTTATAAAATTTAGCTGGAAAGGGTATGCACTAGGCTGCGTTACAGGGGTCCTGCATGTCAGACATTTGCTTAGTTGTAAACTTAGTTATAAGAGGGTAGGTACAGTTTTAGTGTTACCAGCCTTTCAGTTCGAGGACCTTTCTTTTGGCGGCTATCGAACAATGCTTTGATTCTGATGAGAAATAAGTTCCGCAGACAAGGACATATGTGTATCAAGTATGCATATGTATATTTTATGTCTGTGCTTCCTCGGAAATTCAATTTCATTTCCATTGACATCTAGCATTTGTTTCTTTTTCCAATATTCATTTAAGCTTCAATACTAGAGATATTCCATGCTGAGTAATAAAGACCTGCAGTTATTGCAGCGTGAGTTTTCATGTTAAGAAACTGAAATTCTTATATTGTGCTGATGTGGTAAAAGATTTCATGCAGGAATGGGTCTGTGGACATTGCTTGAGGGTTTTCTGCTTCTTGCAAATGCATTAGCGATTTTGAATGAGGATCGTTTTCTTGCTCCGAGAGGATGGAGCTTCTCTGAAGTTTCGGGAGGAGGTCGAGCAAAGTCACTGAAGGGGCAACTTATAGGGCTTATCTATGCGACCCAGTACTTGAGAGTGCCTCTGATAGTGCTCAATTCCATCACCATAGTCATCAAACTGGTTTCAGGCTAAGGCTGGAAAGGTAAGTGTCAAATGCTAACATTTTCACCATTATTATAGATGGAATTGTGCATGGGGATTAGTGATTCAAAGTTTCCTTTTGTAAGATCTATAATCCAACTCTAATATACAATGCTTCCAGTATTATATTTTTGATATTTGTGCTTTTCTAATAATCACATAGAAGATGCACTCGGCACTCTACTCTTTTTTTTGTCAATAATGTCAAAAGGATGCTGATTATTCTCTAGAGGGTTGTTACAACTTTTAATGCAGTAGGATATATCTATTATATATAAGTACATGGATATTGTATTTTTATCGATGCTTTAGTGTTTTTATGCTGATATTGTTGGCCTGGGCCTTTTCTGAACACATTTTATAGATTTTCAAACTTTGAAATACTTTACTAGGACATCATTGCCTCAAGGGATTGACATTTTATTTTCAAGGGTTTGATGACTATATATATATATATATATATATATATATATATATATATATATATATATATATATATATATATATATATATATATATATATATATATATATATATATGACAGCATAGAGTGACATGAGATGCATAAGTAGTAGTATTGTTAGAAAAAAGCATATATCAATGAGAAGGTTTCTACATATATAAATAAAGAGTGAAGATGTCTCAACCAACCCATTCCTATGTTAATATTTATACACAAACCACAATGCATATAAGCAAATCTTGTTGAACCGAGTAATGAATCATTAAGGAGTCAATCCTCACTGGCTTCATTGACATAGGCCCATTATCCTATTCCGGTTTTTCAGCATAATTGGTGGGTGGATTGAGTTGTGACAGATTTCAACTTATTTAAAACTTAGAAAGTTGTTCAATTTGTAAAGAATTTGAGCTTGAGTTGGTAGTTAGCTTCTTTTCATTTAAAAGAGGTTAATTCTCGTCTGGTTTTACATAACCAGTGACTTCCTGTCATCAATGAATGTGCATATCGCATTATGCACACACACTTGCACATTCATGTGCGCACATACACATAACCCAACAAAACATGATAATGGCACACTTGTGGATATTCTGAACAAACAGGCGGCAAATCCATAAGTTTATAGTATCATGTTGTGTTTTCGCTTACTTTCTTCATAACATGTAAAAGTGTATTCCTTTGTTTTTATTCTATAATGCAAAGACCCTGAGATTTTAGAGGGTTATAGTACAACTGTAAGATGCTCTAAATGCATCATATGAACAACATACAAAGACTATGTGATCTTATTCAAGCTTTGTACGTTAACTCATCACCACTAGCTGATATAACTGCACAAGCCACTTTTCTGTCATAATTGATAGGAGGGATGAGATGTAGATAATTTCCATTCTGATTGAAAAACTAGTTTCTTTAGTACATTAAATTCCAACAGTTTATTTAGATAGAAACAGTATTTAGTAATAATTGTCTTAAACAAAGAGTGATTCATCTCCAACCCTGTTAAAGATGCATCTGTAAAGGCACGAAAACATATAGGAAAGTGGGATTGCTGCTTATTCTTGGCTCGCTTATCATATTCGTTTTCAACAATTTTGTGGTATTTTTTGCATTTTGATAACCTACAAATTTGTATTGATAGATCATATCTTATTTTTTTTTATTCCACAGATATTTTTTTCATATTGATCTGCATTTTTTAATTTACATAGATATCAATGATGAGTGATTGTGAAACAGTAAAAAGGAATGCTATTTAAGTTTATACAAAAAAGTGTTCTAAGTTGAAGCTTTTCATCTTTTGTTATAACTTGTAAAATATAAACAAAGAATTCTAATTACAATGCGGAAAATGTGTCTATATTTTACTGCAACTTTTGTTACTATACATGTAAATGAAACATTTATTTCTTATGTAGTTAATACTTATAGTTTACTCCAGAAATAATCAAGAAATATTTTTTCACATTAAGATAATTTTAAAAGAATTCTCTCGAATTGGTCCTATCTTTTAGCACTCAATTTTATCCACCAAAATAAATTACGAACATGCCTACTTATAGTTGTTACATAATCCTATGGGCTAAATCCAAAGCAGGAAGCCCAACAAAGTAGCAAGCGCAAATTGGAAGAAGCCAAAACTGGCAAGCGCCTGAGGCCTCGAATCTCACTCTATCTTTATGGAAACTTGGGTAGGGGTTTAAATGCCTATACCTAGCAGATGCATAGAATCCATGATCAAGTCAAATTCTTACAAATTTGTTGGAGATGAGGAAGGAGGATCTCTCAAAAGAAGCATAGTCTATCTTGAGATATGGAAACTGATAAATTCAAGATCAATTACAAGATCAATTACAGGTTCTATTCACCCATAAATGCTCAATGACAAATGCTCCATTCTCTAGAAGAAAAGCGAATAGTTCCTTTCTCAATTCATGGTAGTGGAGAGGCATAGAGATTGAGAGATTATTATCTTGCTTTTTTCTTGATAAGGAACACACTGCAAGGCACATTTTCTTTCGAGGATGTAGGTCGAGATCCATCTCTATCGAATCTCATTTAATCTCAACTAGTCTCCTGTTTGCTTACTCTCTGTTATATGCTCCCTTTGATTTACTTGCTCATTATCTCACTTTGTGCCTGGTCTATCTTGAGCAATCTAGTTAGGCGGATTTTGGCAGAGACACTTATAAATTTAAAAATTTTGTTTGATCTCAAAATTCTTGGTTAACAAAATACTTTTATATCTATAGAAGTTCTTGGACAGATGCAAATGCACATCGAAATGAAAAGGTAATATAAAATTTCTAATTTTTTTTTTGTAGAAAGATTGTGGAAGTTTTATTGGGAAGTCAAAAAGGGAGGGATGAAGTTGTTTGTGAAGCTAACCGATAAAGAAATAATGAAACAAGATTTATAATTAAATAAAACCACCATGTAATATCTAGGTTTTGTGGATAAATGAGTTATAATTATTTGATTTTCTTGATGTTATACTAATTGTGGGATGTATGTCTTGTATATCAGGCATACTCCAGCGGTCATATTACTTATGATATCATTATCCATTTTTTTATGAAACGCGAGAAACCTTTATTATTTAATGGTAGTTTTTGTGGATCCAAATCAAATGTAATGTTGTTATCCCTCTTACTATTTTGCATCAAAATGTGATGATTGATGAATATATCCAACTCGAAATATTTTTTGGGTGTCGGAGTAAATCAAGAGTAAATCAATATGTAATGTTGTAATAAATTTGTTTGTACTTTTCTATAGTTATCATATTGTCTTTTATGTTTTCCTTGAGTTCATACTTGTTCTTCATGGACATGTATATGCCCCCTCCATTTATCTTTTGCATATCTTATATCAATAAAATTTTAAACGGATAGTTGGGGTTCTAAATAAGATTCAGCTAAAAAAAAAATGATGTATATTTATACAACATAATATAAAAATTCACGAAGCTTAAAATGATAACCTAGTTATCAGAAGCTCTCCAACCTTGACATTTGGATATTAGCTCCTAGTAATGTAGGACCCACATGTTATGATTATGAATCCTTAAGGTTAGTCATGTCTAAAGCCAAGAATATCGTGATGTTCTCTAACTGTTGTTATTAGCCATTTTACTTTAATACCCTCTTGTAATGTCTTCCCCATTCATCTATATAATACATATATTAGGGTCAAGCCTAAGATCGGGCCCTACATGAAGCCCATTCTACTATGGAACGAATATTGACTATGACACCAATGTGAATACTGGTGCTCCTCGGAATATCAGCCAGCAAGACACTAGTGCAAGCATTGGTGCCCAAGGATTTTTCAGGGAGGAAAATTGATTCTCTGCACCCGACTGTAGCGGATACTGGTGCGCCAAGAGCTTTTTGTGCGATTTTTTGAGGGACACTGGTGCCCTTGCAACAAATAAATTGTTTCATGAATCTAGACCTAGTCGTTGGTGCAGATCTCACATGGCTTATTTAAGATATGGTTCTTTAGAGCAATTACGGCTGTCAGGGTTTTTTCTAGTGTTAGGGAGGAGAAAAAAGATGCCGCTAGGGTTATTTAGATGTGGAATAACGAAGCTATTGAAAAAGAAAATGAAGATTGGGCAAGTCGAATCATGTGGAGAAGATCAATGTTGAGGTGACACGCTTGTTGCTTTGTAATTTACCAGTAAGAGATATGTAAGGGCTTCAATCTCTTCTCTTGATTATTTGACATATTATTAAAAAATGTGAGTAATTGTGTGCTTGTATTTTTTTACTCTGATTATAGTGGATTATTATTTGCCCAGTAGATTTTATCTCGAAAGGGTTTTCCTCTTTAAAAATCAGTGTTTTTCTATTATTTTCGTCTGTAGTGACGATCGTCGTGGATTTGGTTGTTAATTTCGCTAATTCCACAAAGTTCAGGACAAATGATTATTGTGCTAAATCCCAACAACTTAACTATCCATTTTATTCTTGAGTCTGTCATCTCCTGTAGTTCAATAAACTCTTTTTTCTCCATCTCATTGTTATCTCCATCTGTCACTATGTTTTCTCTATCCTTTCATGATAAAAAAGAGAATTTTGCAATTAATTTGCACACCATGCCAAAACACGAGTTCACGTCCATATCCTCCCCTTTTTAACAGTCTTGTTTCCTCTGTTCCTTATTATTCATAACCCAAAGGGTACTTCATTTGAGGCCCCAACCCTTCTCTACTCTAGAACTATTCAATCCCTTTTCCTTACTCCCTTATGGATACTCTTATATCATTCTCTTATCTGATGGCTTTCCTCATATTGCTTTCATATCCTCCCTTTTCTAACAGTCTTATTTCTTTTTTTTTTTTTTTCCTTCTGTAATGATTTCTTTGAAATTATATTAATACTTATTAGGCCTAGAAGCTCAATCTTTATGTTGCTCAAGTAAAATAACTCTATCGAATTTAACCCAATAACTATATTAGTAGTAAGGAAGTGCAAAAATAGAAAAGCCACCTAGAACTTCTCTTTCTTGCTAATTTTAGTTAAAAATAAAAAAAAGAGGCAAAGAAAGAAATTGTCTCTTTCATAAGCATTATCCATAAACTCGAGTGTAATAGTACGTAAATGAGAAAATTAAAATTGAATGTCTATAATCATGGTAGTCCAGTTTGTGAATGAATGTGTGCCCATATTCGTGCATGCACATGTGTGCATGGGCGTGGTGCATGTACGGGCATGCAAGCATTGGGGTTGTCTTCACTGGCCATCGACGTTGTGACATCCTATTTGGGTCAGATCGATGAAAGATTTGGGGAGTTGGATTTTAATGATAAAAGTGAAGAGTGGGATTATATGCAGTTAAGATCAGGGATAAAAGGTTATTTTATATTCATTGTTAGCCTTAACCATTAAGGGGGAATATCAAGATACATAACATATGAGCCTCGTAATATTGGGGACAACTTTCTGAATGTGGTTTTTTGGGGACTAATATTCAAATTAAGTCATTTTTCAGGTCCATTATCCTACAAACCTAATTTAATATTTTTGGATACCTGCACTGTCATGCCCACTCCCGATATACGGTATACGAGATGTATAGTAGGTACCGACAACATATTAGATTTGAATATGCTAAAGTTTTTGGTAGAATATCAATACATTTGCTACAATAATACTCAATAATAACTTAATAAAATTTTGATTTTTTGTTAATTGGAATGGAGTTTGGATACAACTGAAAGAGTAACATAATACAATAAAACTAAATAAGATGAAATAATATAACTTTAATCTTTGATTGGGCGTCAACATGCTCTTCAAAATACAATAGATCTTGTACTAGCTTTGGTATGTCCGTCTACAAGTCTGGGCATGTACACCCAGGTCGTTAGATTGTGACCAAAACAATATACGCAAAAAGAATATATAATATAATAGTTATGTCTAAATATGATAATAACATAAAGTTTAGAAAATATTAAGTTAATATGTAACAATAATATCAACTGATATATGTTAAACCTAATGTTTTCTAGTGTAGTCAATATTATAATAAGAGTGTCTTTATTTATGATGTTATGTATTGAAAAACTAACTGATGAGATACTACTATTTCGATTGTCTCTTTATTTATGATGTTATGATCAAAGGATTGCCTGTTACTGAGTTGGACCTGCCGTCAGGTAAATAGAAATAATCAAGCGTGATCCAACAAATCACCACACACTCATGATATGCGAAACATTTAGTTGTACAACTTAACAAGTTTACAGCCGAAACATAGCATATTTCTATCATTTCATTTCTCCCCTAACCCAGTGTCATTTAATATAGTTCATGTCAGGTTTAAATTCTTGTTCTCATAGTTGTATACAAATTATATCATATACAATATTTCAATTACGTTTTATGAGTTATCAACATGGTTCAAAAAATTCGTTCGATTTATATTTTGTTTAATAAATCACAATCTAAATCAAAGATTTACTGATTTGAGTCATCATAGATATATCGGCTAGGTATGTGTATGGATGTTAGGAGGTTTTCTGTGCAACGCATGTTTCTTAATTAATTAAATAACCAGCAAAACAGAACTTGCCTAGACGCCGACACAAGATAATATCACAAGCTATATTTTTCCACTATTATAGATTTTATGTTATTTGTCAAATATTCTATATATTGAATATTCTAAAATCTAGCTATATAATGTGATTTAACAAATTTTAATGACAATTGCTTAACAAAGGTAATGGATTTTTGATAAGTAATTGATTAATTCTTATAAAACAACGAATCAATTTGTACAAATTAAATGATATAATTGAAACAACAATCGTAAATAACATAATTGGTGAGTCTAAAAATAAACTTATCTGGATTTCGTTTTCTGATATCAATCAATTATCAATCACGATGAAACAATACATAAAAATATTCTTAGAATATTAAATATAGATTAATATGAATTTAGATGATTTTTAGGAATTTTTTTAATATTTTATAACACACTAAAAATCAGTGTTCTAAATATCGGATACTGGTGATATATCGGTCGGCCAAATTACATACCGGATACCGAATACCAGGTGGGATATCGCGATATAGCTCTAAGTACTGGATTGTCATATCAGTATTATACCAGTTAAAGAATAATCATATAATTGCCTATATAGAACATATTAAAACACATAAAAAAAGTTTAGGGTACTTATCTTGGTTTATTTGCATTCTACTTACGAATTTGTAGATACCGTTTAGAATATCTGCATATACACCAAGTGACATATAATTGGATTTGAGTAGTCAAGTTCAACCTTTAAAACACAGAGAAAAAATCAAAATATATAAAAACATCGTATTAAAAACATCAATCAAATTACCCAATAAACATAAAATTAAGAAAAACAAGATATCAAGAAAAAAGAAAAGTGTTTCTACAATGCAACAGTGATACAATATACAACATTGTCTTTTAAATGAGTTTATTTAAAACATGCTAGAAACTTTAAATATCAATTTTTACAACTCATTTTCTAGCTCGAGTCAGACTTCACTGGTTAATTATCTAATGTACTCTATTTATAATATAAACCTCATTCTCATGAATCTCATCCAATGCATTATACTATTATGTACTATATACATATTTTTGTCACAAAGAAAATTAAAGTACATACTAGTATACTACATAGCCTATTAAGTAATAAGTAGTAGTAGCTAGTAGCTACATTACGTTACAAAGTGCAAACTAAACTACATGGCCAGTGTTCTATAATTAAAACTTTAAAACTATAAAATTTTAGCATCTATTTACAATTGGAGACATACATCGTAGCCAATTCGGAATATGTCAACAAATTAGTGAACACTCTCAAACAATCTCATTAGTCTACAAATCACTGATTCAGTAGTCAACAAATCAAACACTCTCCTCAAACACATCAAACGCATTATATATTCTCATCAGTCAACAAATCTAACACTCTCCTTAAACACACTCTCAACATAGCTAATAAGAATAGGTGGATCACTAATTCACTGATTCAGTTGGACAAATGGGTCAGTGAACGACCCACTGATTCAGTAAATCAGTAGGTCGAACACTGATTCACTGAAGTGAATCACTGTTCGTCCCAAAGATGCACAAAAAATGAAAGATCTAAGCACAAAACACAATAAATTACTAGCAATCAAGCACAATTTTAAGAGAAATTGAACATATTGTAACTCTAATTAAAATTTATCTTGAAATAAAAAAAATTGGCTTACCAGAGCTTTGAAACAGCCGACGAAGTTGAGAGAGATGGAGGAAGATCGTCGGCATTGATCAAAGACGGCGACTGTGCTTGGAAGCTTTGGGGAATTCAAAAATAGCCACCGACTCTGTGCTGACCTGGGTTTGGAAGCTTCGTTGGTTGCTCGGAGATTGATCGGAGGGTCGGAGACTTATCGGAGGTTGATCGGCGAGTGATTTGGAGGTGGATTTTGGAATTAGGGTTAGGGTTAGGGCTAGGGCTGATCGTTGCGCAATCGGGGGGAGAGAGAGAGAGCGAGAGAAAATCGGGATTTTTCCTTCTCCCGACCCGTTAGTGGGGGTCTTAAGTTCCTAACAGGTCGGGTTTTTAGCGGGTTAGCAGGTTTAACCCGCAATCAAAACCCATTTAAAAAACCGATATTTATTAATACCGATCGGTATTTTTCATACCGTTACTGGCTGATATATCGGCATGTGGCCGATATATTGGCCCATACAGGCCCAAAACGAGAAACGGTAGATTTTTCTCAACTGATTACAGATATAATTGTTAATTCCATCATTTGGTGTGTGTTCAGGAACATGGACAACATGATGTGCGTCTGTAAGTTTATATGGGCAAATATAGTTTTTGTCTGGTATGACTAATTGCGATTTATCCATGGTGTTGGATAAAGACCAGGTCATGTTGTTATCTTGTTTTAATTGTTTATTTATCTAACTATTATTATTTTTAACTTCTTTTTGACCCTAGTCTCTCCGGCTACATGACACCTCTAACCGTGGCTTTCTGGTAGAGTTAAGTTACAAGGATTTGACCTCTTGGTCTATCCACCACAAGTTTATACCATTGCTTCAGAGAGGTAGAGCACAACAATGGTTCGTTTCCTTACCCATGCGTACGAAGCAAAGATAATAACAATAGAGTAATAAACAGTAACTAAAATAGCAACAGGCCTCTGTAATTACTCAGACATAAAATAAAAACTGACAGAGCTTTATTGAGACGACTTTCACTTTGCACAATAGAAAAGCAACCTTGCTCTGATACCAAGTTACTGCACACCTAAAAACCTCAAAGAGAACTCAAAGAAATTTACAATGGAAAGCAGAAAGAAAAAGAAGATTATAATTTTTCTATATCCCCTTCAATAGAATGAGGGTCTATTTATAAACACAGAAGTGCCTTCTTCCCATGGATCGGAAGGAATCTGTAAGCAGTTGTCGTCACGGGTTATTGTCCTGTGAGGCAATAATAGAGGTAGATGATCTGTGTGTTGAGTGGAGCTGAGTAGAAAACCGAATCTTTTAAAAGTTACTTTTCAAAAAGTATTTTTTCAAAAGTTGTCCGCTGAATTATTGTTGTAAAATTATTGTTGGGTTGGTGAGCTTTTACATTATCTAGACCCACCATGCTTCTATTCTCCGTTTTCAATGTGAGCAAGCATCTCATCATCTAATTCTGCATTATTGTCTTGATCATCCATAGGTTCATCCTGTTCTTCTAGGAAATCCTGCCGAGCTTGATTTTCAATTCTCCCCAAATTGATAGAATGTAAAAAATGGGTAGCTTTACGAACCTTGTCTTCTGTGGCTTCAAAGGCCAATAAATAGTCATAGAGCAAAATATTTGTTCCCTCTAGAATAGAATGAGCTTCAGAGAGAGACTCTGGAGATGCCTGGACGAAGAATTCTCGTGCTGCATATTTTGCCTGGTCTTCGAAGATGAAATTTTCCTTGGGGAATTTTCCCCAACTATGAGTACTCTGTTGGCTTTGAGCATTTAATTCCCATATTTGATATGATGAGAATAACTTCAAGTTATTTCTTTCTTCCCAGATACTCCATATCCGGAAAAATACACCGGGTATATTCCACATATTTACAGTGAAAGACTTAAGACTTACGCACATATTTACTGTCAGCGTTGGCAGACAGTATTTTTCTAAGATCAAAAGATATGTTTTCCTTCTGAAACTGAATTAGTTATTCTTCGAACTGATGCTTCTGATACTTTTTAGGCAGGTGTTTTAATTGCTCAAATGAAAGAAATTACTGCTTATACTTCTGGCAAATTTTCTAAAGTCCAGCAAAAGTATTCTACTTATGATAAAGAATTGCTTGTTATAAAATTAGCTTTGAAATCTTTACGCATTTATTTGCTAAATAGAAATTTTGTTATTGAGACTGATAATAAATTTGTTGCTTAGTTTCTCAAGAAAAAAAAAAAATTCTGAAGAAAATCTCAGGAGAATACGCATTGCTTTATACCTGGAAATATTTAACTGTAATGTCAAATATATTCCTGGTTATACTAATACAGTTGCGGATTTGTTAACCAGACCATGAATGAAGATACGTTAAATCGTATCAAACAGATGGAGGAGCAGGTCAAGCGCCACCAGGAGTGGCAAACTGTTGATGCTAAGAAAGGCAAGAAGGTGATTGGAACGTCTTCCACTACTACACCAGCCTCCACCAAGGCACAATCCGTTCCAGTTGGAGCTACACCAGTCCCAGCAGGAGCAATCAACATTACATCCGGCCAACCAGCCTTTTCCAACCATGGAGCCAGCCAACCAGCAGTCAAACCAGCTATTTCCGGTCCACATGCCGCCGCCTTCCCTAGTTTACAAACAGCGAAGGCAATTCCACAAAGAAGAGGACAACTTGTCCAATTCCCAAGAACTACTATTGGAGTAGCTAAACCATTTGCCTCTGCAGTGGTGAGAGATTGGTACAACCAATCTCTGAAGACTACTTCAGAAGAGATCTATAATCGACTTAATGGCTGTTTCAGAGCCATCCAGTCCAATGATCTCAAATTTGCAAATTATTGGTTGACGCAGCTTGAGCACGAGCTGATGATAGCACGTCAACAAAATCAAAGAGCAGAACAAAGGTTTGCACAAGTAACTGATCTGGTGCAGTCCTTATGCCAGTATTCCACTACCACTAGATCCGAAGCAATTGCTCGAAGAGAGGAGCAAAAGGATCCTCTTTAGAACAACAAAAAGTTAAAGACTATCTTCCAAGATTTGGACACTGCAAATCTAGTAAGTATTTCAAATTGAAAATTTTGTTAAACTAACAGAACTTTGCCAAATCCAGACGGAGAAATCTCGGCAATTGGAGGCCGAACTTACTATCCAACGGATGGTATTGTTAAACCAGCAAAATCTGTTAGATGATAGTCAGCTTCTAGCATTTTTCCAGAAGCTTGAAGCATCAGATTCACCTAAATTTTTCCAGACGGAAGAATTGATCCTCAATAAATATAATCGTCTAAGGTTGACCGTTTATTTAAAAGAAATTCCTAAATACCACAGAGCCATCCAAGCTGGTCTAGTCTATGAAATATGTGAATACAGATCATCCGGAGGTATATTCCACATATTTGCAATGAAAGACTTAAGACTTACTCTCAGCGTTGGCAGACAGTATTTTTCTTCCGGATATGGAGTATCTGGGAAGAAAGGAATTACTTGAAGTTATTCTCATTATATTAAATATGGGAATTAAATGCTCAAAGCCAACAAAGTGCTCATGATTGGAAAAAATTCCCCAAAGAAAATTTCATCTTCGACGACCAGGCAAAATATGCAGCACGAGAATTCTTCGTCCAGGCATCTACAGAGTCTCTCTCTGGAGCTCATTCTATTCTAGAACAAATATTTTGCTCTATGACTATTTATCGGCCTTTGAAGCCACAGAAGACAAGGTTCGTAAAGCTACCCATTTTTTACATTCTATCAATTTGGGGAGAATTGAAAATCAAGCTTTGTAGGATTTTCTAGAAGAACAGGACGAACCTATGAATGATCAAGACAATAATGCAGAACTAGATGATGAGATGCTTGCTCATATCGAAAACGAAGAATAGAAGCACGGTGGGCTCAGATGATGTAACAACTCACCAACCCAACAATAATTCTGCAACAATAATTCAGCCGATAATTTTTGAAAAAGTACTTTTTGAAAAATAAATTTTAAAAGATTCGGTTTTCCACTCAGCTCCACTCAGCACACTCAGTAGACAGATCACCACCTCTATTATTGCCTCACAGGACAATAACCCCTGACGGCAACTGCTTACAGATTCCTTCCGATTCATGGGAAGAAGGCACTTCTATGTTTATAAATGACCCTCATTCTATTGAAGGGGATATAGCAAAATTGTAATCTTCTTTTTCTTTATGCTTTCCATTGTAAATTTCTTTTAGTTCTCTTTGAGGTTTTTAGGTGTAAAAGCACTTTGTATTAAACTAGCTTCAGCACCAGTATCTACTAAAGCATATATAGTAAATTCTAGAGAACCAGTAAACTTTATTGTAATAGGAATATAAATGTGAAGTAAAGCTTTTTTCTTTAAATCAATCATAAGGTAATCTTATGACATTATCTTGAATATTTTGATTATCTAATAAATGTTGTGTTCTGCTTTCTATTGGTTCTTGATTTTCTATAGTTGACAAACTATGTTTAGAAGGCTCAATATTTATAGTTTCATTTTGATAAGATGTAGAGGGTACTGATTTATAATCAATACTTCTACTCCTACTTATTCTTGGTGTTGAATCCGGAATGAGATTAATAATTGTAGTAGATATTGTATTATCAGAAACTATGAATTGTTCTACTGGTAATTGTATTTTTGGTTTTAATGATTTAATAAAGATTTGCATATCGTTATCAAATTTAAGATGTCGTATATCTATTAATCTTGGTTGTATAAGTTTTCCATTACCAACCTCAAATAGTTTTACAAACTGATTTGGTGTAATATATTTAAAAGTTGAAGTATTATTTTGGGCCATACAATGTTTCCATTGTATTCCTAAAACTTTCGAACCAGTTAATAATTCAATTTTCTTCAAACTTATTGATAAGGAACATATTTTATCAATGTTTTTATCATCTAGACTTATGCAAAAGTCAGGATGAATATTAACTCTGAATATTCTGTTTGCTAAATTTGATTTAGCGCCACCCATTAAACTATTTAATGGATTATTTATGATTCTTTCGTCTAAACAAGCAATCATAATTGGTGTATCTATTCCTGAACGGAATAGTCCAGTAATTTTGATTTGAATTAATTCTATATGAAGATATTTCATTTTAGGATATTTTTTTTCTTAGTTTATCGATTTGTTGTGGATTGATGAGTTTTACTGAAGTAAAATCTTCATCACCCTTTAATTCGATATTACCTTGTATTTTTTCGAATACATATGTTTTTGTATTTAGAAATGTTGATCTAAATGGTGACTTTTTGTATTTATCTTTTTTCTCGGTATGAGGTATGGCTTCTTTTAGTCTTTCAAGATTTTCGTCAGTAATGACGAATTGCTCACCCATACTATCTTGTATACTATCATTTTGTATTTCAGATCCAGATATACTTGAACTAGAAGATTCTGGTCTTTCTGAAATAGTATTCATAGTATTCATATAAACTCGATATTCATAGTGTTTTTCTTTATCACTTTGAGAATTTGAAGTTGGTGATTTCTGAGTATTGTATATGTTACTTAGATCTTCTTTAATTAAAGGTAAATATTTATATTTTTGTAATATTAATAATCATATCGGATCACCTTGATCTATAATATAGTCCTTATTTTCCAGGCTTGTACTTTTAAATAGTACAGTAACATTGATTTTTGACATTGGTTCTATTAAACCATGTGTAATAAAAATATTATTTTTTACATGTCTTTGGATATTGTATATTATTCCAAAGTAATCAAATGGTATATGTATAATTAGATTTAAAAAGATTTCTGTAGATCTATATCTTTTTAGTTTATAACTTCTACCACTGTAAAGTATATGACCAGCCGAATGTATTCTTTCTTTTTTTTGGAATAATAGCATATGGTGTTAATATTGTAATTTTTATTCTATTATATGTTTCACTAAGTGTAAGTATATTAATATTAAAGCTGTCGAAATCTCAGAAGAACTCTTCAGATTTTGGGCTTGAATATATGCTTTCTACTTCATATATAGTAGAAACATCACTAGGTATATTTTGTAGGGCTCTTACATTGATTCCATAAATATCAATGTCATCTAGGATTATTGTTTTAATATTTAAAGGGCATTCATTTGCATAATGACCTTCTTTATTGCATTTGAAACATCTGCAACCTTTTGTAAATTTTTTATTTTTAATAAATTTTCTTTTTTCAAAGGACTTATGTTTTTTGTATTTCTTTTTGAATTCGGGATTCCAATTTTTTTGGTAATCCTGAAATTTTTTCTTTTGTAGTATTTATTTTTATGTTTATGTTTTCTGGATTTATATTGATGTCTAGAATAATATTCTGAAGGATATCCAAATCTTGTATTTATCTCTTCGTCATACTTTGGACAACAAGATGTATGAAGTTTTGATTTTAATATCTAATTTTTCATATGTTTAATAGCTTTTGTATTTTGACATACTTCTTTTAACGTATCCATACAGGATATTTTTAGAAATCCAGTTGAATATGTACTTTCTGGATCAGTTCTAATAAAGTTTTTTAATCGTATTAGATCATACTTTTTTTTTTATCAAATCATTCCATGGATATGCAATTTTGCAAGAAAAGCCTTAATCCAGAATAATATCATTTCTAATTTGGATAATTTAAATATTAGACTTATATATGTGTTAACAAATTCTTCTAGAGAACATATATCGCATAATTGTAATTTGAGTAAGAAAGTTTCTGAAAAACTATCTTCTTCTACAAATTCTTCTCCTGTTAAATCAATATAAATTAAAACTATTATGCTACCCAAAGCTTCTTTTTTTTAGGATGTTTCTCTATTTCTTTTATAGCATTAGGATGGAATCTTTCATATTGGGATAACCAATCTAAAGCAATTCTTTCCCATTTACTTGAAGCATATAATACAAACTCTATGTTTGGTATTTCTATAGGAGATATAAACACATGGCAAATAATATGTTGACTCCATTCTGCTATATATTTTTTAAATTGTGAACGTGGTATATTTTCAATATTAAAATATAAATGTGGAAAATCCTGTAATATAGATCTTTTGCTTTTTCTTAAAATATAATTATTAACAAAAGTTTCTCTATCCACATTATTTGTTGGTATTGTATTTTCAGAAGTAATTTCTTCTTCCATACGATGTGGATTTGGATTTGGAACATTACTCTCTATCGTAAGTTGCGAAGTGGATTCTTGCTCCATATTTATATTATAATATTCATAGCCAGTATGATATGATTTGTCTAATAATGTATTAATATTTCGGTGTGAATCTTCTTCTGAAAAATCACCTGAAAAATATCGGTATGACTCTTCTTTCGAAGAATTGCCTAATAGAAATTCTGTATCAGTATGGTTAATATCATTAACCTCTTGATCAGAATTTTGATTTTTTTCAGATCTAAAGTATTGTATAGAAGCTGTATGCTTCTCATAGAAGTCATACACTTTGGAACTGGGTATTTTACCAGTTAACTTCTTTTCCTGCAAGATAAGAAA
Source organism: Dracaena cambodiana (assembly GCA_036321105.1). Taxonomy (NCBI): domain Eukaryota; kingdom Viridiplantae; phylum Streptophyta; class Magnoliopsida; order Asparagales; family Asparagaceae; genus Dracaena; species Dracaena cambodiana. The sequence continues at coordinate 9,889,050 of JAYEPQ010000018.1, forward strand.
TTGTCTGTAGAATTTTTCATCTATAATGTTAGTTTCAACATGAATAGTATTTTTTGAGAAATATTTTAACATCCTAATTAGACAAATGCCTAATTTTTCTCTTGATCTTTCTGTTGTGTTTGTTGAAACAGATAAAGACATGTTTCTTTCTAAATGTAAATACATTTTAATTTGAGTTATATCTGTTGAGATTTTTTTCAACTGATCACAGATATAATTGTTAATTCCATCATTTGGTGTGTGTCCATGAACATGGACGACATGATGTGCGTCTGTAAGTTTATATGGGCAAATATAGTTTTTGTCTGGTAGGACTAATTGCGTTTTATCCATGGTGTTGGATAAGGGCAAGGTCATGTTGTTATCTTGTGTTAAATTTTTATTTCTCTAACTATTATTATTTTAAACTTCTTTTTGATTCTAGTCTCTCCGGCTACATGGCACCTCTAACCGTGGCATTTTGGTAGAGTTAAACTGTAAGGACTTGACCTCTTGGTCTATCCACCCGACTCATTAGTGGGGGTCTTAAGTTCCTAACAGGTCGGGTTTTTAGCGGGTTAGTATGTTTAATCCGCAACCGAAATCCATTTAAAAAAACCGATATTGCTTAATACCGGTCGGTATTTTTCATACCGTTATTGGCTGATATATATCGGCATGTGGCTGATATATTGGCCCATACAGGCCCAAAACGAGAAACGGTAAAAAATACACTATCCTGTCTCGTTTCTTAGTAAATTTCGAGATACCGACTGCTATACTGGTATACCGGGCGGTATATAAAATACTGTTAAAAATTAATTTAAAGTTAATTAATTTTAACAGGTCTGAAATTTAGAAAATGGTCTGGATGCATTTTATTGGATATATAAGATGGTGGATGTTATTATTAAGTCATTAGGCTTAATGGATAGTGGGTGAGCTAACTCTAGGATTTAATAGAACAATTAACCCAATAAGAAAGATAATATCTTATCTTTTTAAAAAAAAAGGTGAGCCTACAATGTAGAGAGAGAAGGACGAAGGTGCTCTTCTTAGGTGAAGCATTGGCGGCTCCGGTGGTGGTTCCGACGAGGTGAGAGAGGGAATAATTTTAGAAGTTTAATTCTATTGTTGGAGTGGGTTAAAAGCATTTTGGTTTAGAATTTTATATCTGTTTCAAATTGGGTTTTAGAATTTGAAAGGTCTCCAATTAATTTGGAGGGTTTAATTTTCATCATTTAGAAAGGGAAATTAAATTGGAGATTTCACTCTGAAGAGTCAGAGGTTGAAGAAAATGAAAGGGTTTGAAAGTTATAAAAGATGCAAAGATTGGGAGGTTAAAGATGTGAATGGGTTGGGAGGTTAGAGAAGATTAATAATTGAATTTATTATTTTATTTATTTTTTCATTTATTTATGATTAGAAGGAAGGGTTATTACATGCACTACCATGGCTTCAAGGAAAATCTGTGATCAACATGAAATGTTTGCTGAAGCAAGTGCAGTGGTTAGGCATCTCTACTAGAGAAGTTGACAAACGAAACATGATGGAGTATAATATGGTTAGCAATTTAAAGCTTGAGCATTGGCTGGCAAACGTGATGTTTCTTTGTACCTGAATTTACACTTTGTGCCTTCTTCTAGAATCTTCAGATGGATATTGACGAGTGGTACAGATCTAGATTGTTTATATTTGTTGGCACAGATAAGGCTTGATATGTGTTAAGAACTATGCGCAGAAATGCATTCTGTAGGTATCCCTCTATTCTGAAGTCTCTTGTTGGTCGAAAGTCTGTGTTTCATATTATATGCAACAAATGCTTGTCCGATTTCTTGAGCAACTCTTAAACTAATTACAATGATGGTGCATTTTATAGTATAAAAGCTAAATTGTTTACACATCTATAACCTAGCTGTTCTCATCATATTTGATTTGGGGAGCAAGTGTTGGACATATTTAGTCATACCTTTTCATCAGGAGATCTACTCCAAATTCAGGCTTTACAAGTAATCGCATGGTAGGAAAGTGTCGGTAGTTTGGGGATAGAGAAAAGCTAAATTTTGAGAGGATAAGAGAAAGTACAATCTTCAGTTCAACCATAGCGAAGTTCTGCCCTAAACATGCTCGGCGCCCAACACCAAAAGGAGCATACATGCATGGAAGCTGGCCAGCAGACCTTGCTACTTTAGAAAATCTCTCAGGGTTGAACTCATGCACGTCAGGACCCCATATGCTTGAATCATGATGCAATGTTGGCAGTGGAATATGAATGTTGACACCTTTTGGGATGTGGATGCCTCCGAAGTTCATATCTTCAAGTGTCTCCCTCCCTAGTAATGCAGTGGGAGGGTAGAGGCGAAGTGTTTCTTGGATCACCATGGTCAACTGGAGTAAAAGTAGGTTATATTAGACAGAGAGATGGCGTAGAATAACATATAATGTGCATTTTCAAAATTATTGTGGCATAGGATTCTTTGTTAAAAAGAAAATAAAAAGGTGAAGAAGCATTCAATTGGCAGATCTTGCAAGGTTATACAAGGCCTGATGAGTGTTTATCTTTATGGTTGTGATGACATGATACTGATCAGCATTTCATAAATTCACTGTCTGGATAAAGAGATCAATTCTGATTCATCAGTTGGAAACAGTTTCCATGTTGGGATCAAATTTTGCTAATCATCTTGCTCTCTCAAATACTCCACCTTCACTGGTCTTCCGATATAAGGGAATTACAGGGTAGTTTCATATTGGTTTTGACTGATCCATATTCGCACTGGCATTGGTCAAGGATTTAGACAGTTCTAGTAAATAAGCCCTGTGATGCGATTTTGCGTAGGCCTTAGTTCACGAACCATTTGGTACCAAGGTTTATTCCCAATTTGATTTGAGTTTTGCTTTGTGTCTGGATTTTGGACTCTTAATGTCAAACAAAGCCCCTGGTTCTAGATTTCTTATAGGGGTCCTAAATGAAGTTTGTGCTTCCCATAATAGAAAAAAATTGAAAAGAAAAGATTAAAAAAGTATAAACAAACAACGAAAGAACAAAATAAATCAATTGGGTAGATCAGCACTTACTATCTTCATTTTTTGAAGTGAATCTGCATTTGGTGGGGACCCACCACAAACCTCCACCACCTCAGCACGAGCACGTTTCTGCCATTCTGGGTGGAGACTCAAGAACAGCAAGCACCAAGCTGTGGTAACAGCTATAGTCTCATGCCCTGCAATGTATATAGTCTTGCAATTGTCCACCACTAAGTCATCTGCATTTCTGCTGTCACCTGCACTCTGAAGGATTGCCTGCAATATGCCTTTGTCTGCTGTACGCCCCTCTCCTTTCCCATCCTTGACCAACTTGAGGATTAGAGAGCGGACTTCTTTGTTAAGTCTCCAAATCTTTCTGTTGCGTCTCGTGGGAAGGTACCTAAAAGTCACCACATGGAAGACACCAGAAAATTTTAGTTGGCTGAGGTCTGTGAATGTAGACGTTTAATTATTTTTAAAAAAAAATTCTCTTACAAAATTTTCCATTTCCTCATCACTTATCTCTATCCTACGTAGAAATGTATGAAATACATCATCCATTAATTTAATTCATGGACTAAAGGGAATGAACACTTACTCATTCACTTGGTCTCGGTCTCTTGTGAATGGAGGAGAGAATATTATTTATACTTTAATTCTCTGATAGCTAGATAATAATTACTCTTTTAGAATGAATAATAGGTGTACAGTGAAGGTGCACGTCAAGAGTTTTGGGATTGCAAGTACAATGGAGATGATGACTTATTTGGGACAAAGGGTTTATTGTTGGCATATAGTATCAACTGTTCACTGTTTTGTTCATTTCCTTTCTATTATATAATAAGGAACACGTATTCAGTTCTTCCACAACTCATCAAGGAGATTGACCACTATTATGAAAAATACAGACCTAATAAGATGAATCAAAATATGTGGCTCAAAAATTTTTCACCCCCTAATAAAAGGTTCTTTCTACTATAGGAACCTTGTAGGTGTCAATTAATTTTATGTATTTTTTTTATTCTTTCTATCATATAAGTTATAGTTTCAATGGGTTTAAACTTCATGTTGAAACTTCTACAGCATTTTGATTTCAAGTAGGGTTATCAGAAGATGCAAAGATAAAATGGAAAACTTTACTGTTCAAAAAATATTATTGACTAAAACAGGGTGAAAAACATCAAATGCGAGAAAATATTCTCTGTAGCTATGTTTATTTTTTTAAGAAAGTAAAATATTAAGAGTTGCATACCTCAGTCCGGCAATTTCAACAAGTAAATTTGGTTTGGACAAAGATTTTTGCAGGGCCCTAAGCTTTAAAAAAATTTCTTTTCCTTCGGTATAGCTGCTCCCAAAACATGCTTTGGAGATTACATCGGCAGAATAGTTCTGCAGATCTTCATCAACCTTTATATATGCCATTCCTCTTCCTTGTCGGATTTTGCTTTCCCATGATTCTAAAAATGGTCTGGTAGATTCAACCATTATATCCACCATTACCTGTATATTTAGATTCATATCATTGTCTATCTAGGAATCAGAATGACCAAGCATTATTAATTGAAATTTTTTTAGTTTCTAACTAGATTGTCACTGATTATTAGAGCTTCAATTCCTTGCATTTGTTTAATGTTAATTATAATATAATTAGAATATTAAATTCGTTTGTCATAGCTTTGTAATTCATTTCTTAAACCCTTTTTTTTAAATATATTTTTTAAAATTATTTATATGTGTTGCAGCATTTCTTGGGTGCTATTATGGCTGAAGTCTTCTATGATCTTGCAATTGATGTTGTGACATATGATCCAGAAAATATTAGATTTTTCTTATTTGGATTACTTTCTTTTGGAGTAACTGTTTTGTATTTCGTTTATTTGAAAATGTAGAAATCTGAACATTATAGATTCTTTTTCATCTTAGTTGATTGTACTCAGCACGGACATAGAAAATGAAACAACATTGCTTTCAAAGAGATAAATCTTAAATTTTAGTAGTCAGTCTCCAAAATGTAAACAGTGAGCTCTATAATTTTAGTGAATTTTGGTTCTTACAAATCTATCCAAAAACTTATATTGCAGGATATTGATATCAACAGTACCACTAAACATATGATTCACATTGAAATTCAAGGAACACTCTTGATACTGCTTTGATGATAGTAGCAAAAAAGAGAGGAAATTTATTTTTTAGGCTTCAGGTGGTTACACTGAGAAATGGTAGCAAGTTAGTTATAAGTTATGCATCTCATTTGTGAAGCTAATCTAACCTTTTATTATGTTATGTGTGAAAGCAGATAATTAGTCTTAAACTGATGTGTAGTTATACCTTAATTTTGTCCAAGAAGAATTCTGGGGCAATAATCTTTCTCTGGTGGACCCAGGCCTTCCCATTAGACTTTATAATACCATGGCCAAACAAAGGCTCTTGAGTCTTTTTCATGTACGTAGTCTTCCCCAAATCCAGAGAGAGACTGAGGCTGATCTCTCTCACCAATTCTGGCCGACTTACATGTAAAAAGAGTACATTTCCCATTGAATACAGAAAAACTGGACCTGCAAATGCGATAATGATCTATTTGATAATCCCATCATCGATAAATCAAATCCTTTAGCGGATAAATGAGTCGAACCTTTAGCTAAATACTAAAATGCAGGTTTATCGAGCTAGTAGACAAGGATATAGATAAAATAGCAACGTCAGTGTTTTCATTTTCCTTTTTGCTTGCAAAGATATGTTATGGTTGTTACTTGGTAATGGAAATTGCATCCTTTAATCATGGTGATTAAAAGATACGATTACTAGCAATAGTAGCCATAATTCAAAGCTATCAGTGATATAAAAATATCCATGTTGGCTTGCAGGAGTAATGAAGAAAAAGGATTAGTCTTTTTTCTGTTTAATCCTATCTTGCACAATAGGAAACTGTAAATTGGAATTGAGATTATGTGACGCAGGACGGAAGCGGAATTAGGATTAGGGTTTTGAAAATTAGGGTTTTCTAGGGAAATTGGGGAAGAAAAGAGGGATTGGGGAAAACTTTTGAGATTTGGGAATCCACCCAGGCCCACGCCCACTCTCCACGAATCCACGAGGAAAGATTTTGACTCAGCGAATTCCACGCCAGAGATTTCTCAAGAAAATTTCTCAAAATATTATTCATCTCTTTCTAATACTCCATACAACCCTATATATAGGGAAACCCTAACAAACAGAATCCTAATAAAATCAAAACTCCTAATCAAATCAAATATCTAATACAATCCCAATCCTAATCAAATCAAATCAAATCTAATCTAATAAAATCTAATCCTGATCTCTATCAATTCTCCCCGGCTTCAAAAAAATGAACCTCCGGTGAATGACGAAGATGATAACTATCAAGCAAATCCGGGTCGAGCTGCTGGACTTCTTCGGTGCGCAACCAAGTGCAATCTGAATCTGGACGTCCATGCCATCGCACCAAATAACGCTGATATCCACCATCAGCAGTCGAAACAATCTCATCATCCAATATGTCTTCAATCTGATCTACATGATGCTTGCGTGGAGCAGGAGGAGGCGGTGTGCGGATGGGAAAATGTCGACGTCCTGGCGAAGCAGATGGTAGATCTGGAATAACCGCTGGATAGTCAAATGGAGCACGATATGGAGTCAGATCCTCGACGTTGAAAACTGGATTGATCCCAAGATTGTGGGGGATCGCAAGCTCATAAGCATTAGAACCAATCCTCTTTAGAACTCGGTAAGGACCCATACGTCGAGCATGAAGCTTCTTCAAGGTTCCTGGCGGGAACCTCTCTGGACGCACTCTAACCATCACCTCATCATCCACTGCAAATTCCTGCAATCTTTTGTGCGAGTCTGCTGCAGACTTGTAGTTATTATTACTAATTGCTATTTGCCGACGAATATGATCATGCAAATCATGCAAATGCTGTGCAAAAGACTCGGCTGAAGCACTAGGCCTATCACCTATGGGGAGTGGAAGGTCTATAGGTTTTCTAGGTTTATATCCTGTAACTACCTCAAATGGACTCATCCCAGTAGACCTATTGACTGAACTATTATATGCAAACTCCGCTATAGGCAAAACAAGATCCCACGTCGCTAAATGGTCGCCCACTAAGCATCGAAGCAAATCACCTAAGCTACGATTGACTACTTCTGTCTGACCATCTGTCTGTGGATGATAAGCAGTGGAGAACTTAAGTGTGGTACCCATTTTCTTCCAGAGAGTTCGCCAAAAATGACTTGTGAATCGAACATCTCTGTCAGAAACAATTGATTTAGGAAGACTATGCAAACGAACTACCTCTTTACAGAATAAGTGTGCAACATGTGAGGCATCCGAAGTCTTGTGGCAAGGAATAAAATGTGCCATTTTGGAAAACCTATCCACCACGACTAATATTGCATCATGCTTCCTAAGTGTGCGAAGGGTATGGGTAATGGTGTATAGAGCCCTGTATTCTGCTTCCTACCCTTAGCTACCTGACAAACTCGACAATGAGACACAACTCGTGCAACATCACGTTTAATGCTTGGCCAATAAAATCGGTCCTCTACAAGAATGATAGTTTTATCTCGACCGAAATGACCAGCAATCCCTCCTGCATGCATTTCCCAAATCAGATGATCGCGTAAAGAAGTATTGGGAATGCAAAAACGAGTACCTCGAAATAAGAAGCCATCAACAATGGTGAAGGCATCTACCATAATAGGGGGATCCTGAGTCAAAGATGAATAGATGTCACCAAAGTCCTGACAAGTAGGATAGTCTTGAATGATACGCTCAAATCCGATAACTTTTGCACTCATTGTCTGTAAAGTGCAAAGTTTCCTACTCAAGGCGTCAGCGGCTTTATTTTCAGTTCCTGCACAGTGTTTGAGTACAAAATTGTACTCCTGAATAAACTCAAGCCACTTGATGTGTCGATGCCCTACTCTCTTTTGGGAATTGATATAGCGTAGAGCTTGATGGTCTGAGTAGAGCACGAACTCTTTTGGTAGCAAATAGTGACGCCAATGACGCAAACATTGCACTACTGCATAAAACTCTTTGTCATAAACATCATAGCGCTGTTTCGTCTCATTCAATTTTTCGCTAAAAAAGGCGATAAGATGGTTTTCTTGGCTTAAAACACCTCCTATACCTACGCCTGATGCGTCACATGCCACCTCAAAAACCTTCGAGAAATCTGGAAGATGAAGAATCGGAGCAGTAGTCAACTTCTCCTTAATCTCCTCGAAGGCATGAGCAGCAGATTTAGTCCAGTGAAACTCCCCTTTCTTAAGACAATCAGTGATCGGAGCCATAATGGTACTAAAGCCCTTAACAAATCTCCTATAAAATGTGGCCAGACCATGAAAGCTTCTGGCCTCATGGATCGTATTAGGAGTAGACCATTCTCTTATGGCCTTAACTTTGTCAGGATCTGCTGCTACTCCGTCTTTAGAGACGATAAACCCAAGAAAGTGAACAGAGGAAGCTAAGAACGCACATTTCTTCAAATTGACAAATAGTTTCTCTTTACGGAGAGTCTCTAAAACTTGTGTCAAATGAGAAAGATGCTCTTCTTGGGTTTGACTAAAGACGAGAATGTCATCAAAATAGACAACAACGAACTTGCCTAAGAAAGGACGTAATATTTGAGTCATAACTCTCATAAATGTGCTGGGTGCGTTAGATAAACCAAAAGGCATGACCAGCCATTCATATAATCCGTCCTTAATTTTAAAGGCAGTTTTCCACTCATCACCTTCGCGGATACGAATTTGATGATATCCGCTTCGAAGATCTATCTTCGAAAAGATTTGAGAGCCAGCCATCATATCTAGTAAGTCATCAAGTCTAGGAATGGGAAACCTATACTTGACGGTAATTCTGTTGATGGCGCGACTGTCAATACACATCCTCCAGCTACCATCCTTTTTAGGTGTGAGTAGAGCGGGAACGGCACAAGGACTCAAACTCTCTCTAATAAAGCCTTTCCGCAATAACTCATCGACCTGTCTTCTCAATTCAGCGTGCTCAATAGGATTCATTCTATAATGAGGTAAATTGGGCAAACTGGAACCAGGTACGAAATCAATGGCATGCTGAATATCTCGAAGGGGAGGAAGTTCATCAGGTAACTCATCGGGCATGATATCTTGAAAATCAGAGAGAATCTGATGAATCTCAGGATGGTAAATGACAGGTGGATTAGAAGACTCTCCTAAAGCAATTACCGCATACACTAGTCCCTCCTCTAAACTCTCCTTGAGGAACTGTGATCGACTGACCAAGTGAAGAGACTTTTTATGCACCTGTCCTGTGACTTTTTCGCTCTTCGGTCTCTCTTCACTAGACTTAGGTGGCGCGGGTTTCAAGACAATTTTCTTTCCATTAAATTTGAATGTATATGTGTTTGATTTGCCAAAACTCGTCACGTCTAAATCATACAACCATGGCCTACCAAGCAAGATATGTGCGGCGGTCATATCTAACACATCGCACCAAAGCTGGTCCTGATAGCTCGACATCTGAATAGGCACTAGACAACGCTGGGTAATAGATTGAGCAGTTTTATCTACCCATGTTACGTTGTATGGTTGTGGATGGGGTTCAGCTTTGAGACCCATTTTCTCAACAGCTGATCTTGAGATTATATTCACACAACTACCCCCGTCAATCATTACGCGATAGCTTTTTCCTAAGATTTAGTTTCTAAAATGTATGTAAATAGGTCCTAAAATGTGTGTATGCAGCAAGCAACAAGTTGGCAAATAATTACTAGTAATTCTAACTAACAATTTTATGCAGAATTTTCACAAAATAGTTGCAAAATTTTGCTGAAGAAAATGGGTTAGTTTAGAGATTACCCAATACCGAAGAAGTTCGTGCACTTGTAGTAGTCCCTTGGAGTCTTCCGACGTTGGTTCGCTTGCTGAAGAGCCCTGCAATCCTACCACAATTGTTGGAAATAAATCCAAGAATGCAACGCTTCGAATCTGACTTGAATTGGACTCCGAACGGGCTCCAAATCACTACTTTTCTGCTTAACGGATCTGCACTGTTAGCGGGTGCACTGCTGAACTGATCCGAAACCCAATAGTAAACAAATCCAAAACCCAATAACTTTCTTCTCCTTTCTCTCGCTACAGTTGAGGGGGACGGAAGCGGAAGTGGTCGCTGTCGAAGTGGAGGGAGGACGGCGGCGGCGGCAAGTTGCTGGTGGACGGCGCTGGGGTCGCGGAAGAAGGCGACGAGGGTGACGGAGTAGCAGGGGATGGAGTCGATAGACCAAGGACTGGTGTTGTTGTTGCTGCCGCTGCTGCTGATAAGGAGGACGGGGCGGCGAGCGGTGGCGGTGGACGGAGACAAGTCGGCGAAGGTGAGCGGAGGCGAGCGACGGACAGCGGGCGGAGACGGAGACGGGCAGCGGGCGGAGACGGAGACGGGCAGCGGCCGGAGACGGAGGCGACGAGATTGCGGCAGGCGAGGCGGGCGGGCAGAGAGGCGGCGGGCGTCGCTGCTGGCGTGGAAGCAGTGATCAGAGGACGTCGGCGGTGGGCATTGGAGGCGGGGTCGGGTGGAGGAGATGGGACGGGCGGCGGCTAGGGTTTTGAGGGGGGGTCGGTCGGTCGGAGGCAGCTAGGGCGGACTGAGGGGAAGGGGGGGTCGGTCGGCTAGGGTTGGGGGTTTGGGGGTTTGGGTTTGCTGGGAGGCTTTTTGGTCGGGTGGGAAAGAAGGAAGAGGGAGAGGGTTGGGAGGTTTTAAGGGAGAAAGAGAGAGTTTTTTTTTTTTTTTTTTTTTTTCCTCTCTCTTTCTCTCTCTACAGATCAGATCAGATTTTTTTTTTTTTTTTTTTTCCTCTCTACAGATCAGATCCGAATTTTTTTTTTTTCTCTCTCTCTCTCTTGCTGGTTGATGGAGGGTGAGGATGAGGGTGGCTGGGTCAGATGGAGGAGGATCAGATGGAGGAAGAGAAAATAATTTTAGGCTCTGATACCAATTTGACGCAGAACGGAAGCGGAATTAGGGTTAGGGTTTTGAAAATTAGGATTTTCTAGGGAAATTGGGGAAGAAAAGAGGGATTGGGGAAAACTTTTGGGATTTGGGAATCCACCCAGGCCCACGCCCACTCTCCACGAATCCACGAGGAAAGATTTTGACTCAGCGAATTCCACGCCAGAGATTTCTCAAGAAAATTTCTCAAAATATTATTCATCTCTTTCTAATACTCCATACAACCCTATATATAGGGAAACCCTAACAAACAGAATCTTAATAAAATCAAAACTCCTAATCAAATCAAATATCTAATACAATCCCAATCCTAATCAAATCAAATCAAATCTAATCTAATAAAATCTAATCCTGATCTCCATCATTATGTCACCCACTTGTTTGGTAGATTAAATACAAGAATACTCTCTAAATGTCCTTAGTTGTCCATAACTGTGAAAATATGAAGAGAATGCTAACAATATGAGGACAGGCAATATTAAACGGGTACCAGAAAACATATGATTGGCTTTAGTAACCTTTGTTGCAGGCCAATATTTATATTTCCTAGTCAAAGCAAAGAATCTATATCACCATGACCTGCTGACACTAAAGAATAACGAACAGACAAAAACTGGGTATAAGAGATTTCTTGCCAGCGAGAACAAATTTATATTATACATAAAGATGGAAGTTACAGAAGTGACACACTGTATGGTAACTAATACTAGCAACCAAGAGCACGAATGCTCAACAGTATTATGCTTTGAGTTAATTCAAGACTTTAAGACAATAAGATCAATCAAAATTACTGAAGATCTTAGCATAATGGAGAAGTTATCATGCACCAATGAAAGAGAAAGCAAGTAACATACCGTATCTTTTCCTCCATTTCTCAAAGTATGGGATCACAGCTGGTGAATAGTCATTTGATATTGGTCCTATTGCCTTTTCCTGCTTAATTAATCTCTCCATCTCTGGTAAGTTACCATGGAGAAATGATGGTGGCGGCCCTTTGATCCCTTGCTGCCTTAGCTTGTTACGAATTCTTTGTGGGTGCAGCCACAGGACATTGTAGAAGTATGAGGCCACACTACAAAACAATAACAAGCACAAAGAGAGCATGACTTCAATAACTATCTCCATTCTCTATCTTCTACCCCGCTTCCTTACTAGTAGTCCTTCCTGAAGAGATTTATATAAAACTCTGATGCAATTTATTATAGTTTTCCAGCTTAGAATATGGCCTTCACTATTTGCAACAAAGTCAATATCCGGTCTGTCACTTTGCTTCTGGAAAATACCAGATACGCTTTCGAAAATAGCAAATATTTTAAATTGGATATGTTCACATGTCTTCTTTGGTTTAACTTTGATAGTTTTATGATGCGTGAGTAGCTGGTTTGTTTAGTTTCAGATTGGAGGTCTTCCCCTTCTTTAATGCCACTGGTGACGCTTTCATTCAGTTCATATCAGTTCGTATCGGTGGGAGGGCCAAGCTTCCATCAATTTGCACTAGAATATGCATATTCTTATGTCGCCATAATTATTATTTTTTCTCCAAATTATTCCCATCTGTCAAATCTCTCACCGTCAACATTATAGAATATGATATCCTGCATGAGGATGATGGAAGGTATACAATTTTTTTATCAAGGCCATTTCAAATTGAATTATATTTGTCATTGTTTTATAATGTTTGACAACATTTTAATAGAAAGGGTTGTCTATGTCATGGCTTCTTTAGCACTTTTTAGTCAAGAGCCGATTCAGCCCAAAGCCGAGGCAGGAAGCAATAACATCCAGTTGGAAGGCCGACCTAGAATTATTGCAGGTGTGACGAAGTTTCATGAGTAATTGCGGTGCAGCAGGATGTTGACCTTTAGGGTAAAAGGTTGGGGTTCAAATTGCCTGAACAAGAATAAAGTATAGCAACTGTTCATACTTTCGTACAGTGTCCATCAACTTGGTAGACTGGCTTAACCCCCGAATGCAACTGGTCCCAATTATTGTGTGTGTTGTTGGTCCAGATATATATGGTTAGAAGTTTGAGATGGACTGGTTGTTAACAAAAAGGGTTGCTATGACATGATGGTACGTCATTTGGTCATTATTTTCTCCTTCCCAAATTTGGTTAGGAGATGTGTGCTGGGCAACTCTTGCAGGGTTGGGGGTTGGGTGAGGTGTTGCAATCTCATAGGCTGTCTTTGGTTTAATTGGTCCAAGTCAAAAGTTGTGGATGTGACATTCAATAAGATATGGGAAGCTTGGAGACACCAATTATGTGTCTGGAAGAATAAATATGGATGCTATTTAATATGGATGATATTATTGCTGCGTTTGGAGAACAAGTCAGAGAGGAAGATAATCGGATGCAAATATAATATATATTCGCGTGGTTGAATCCTGTCGCAGCTTCTTGATCTGGAGGAAGATTCATACAGAAATGGTATAAGGCACGGGGTCCCAAAAAGGATGTAAAAAGCATTATCAGGCAAATGTGAGGTCCTGTTTGTGCACGTGTGCACCGTTCTTGGGTGGTCACGTTATGATGCACTTGAACTAATTAGAGAGGTATCAGGGTATATAATTGGCAATTTTTTTATTTCATACTTGGATACACGTCTAGTGAGAACACCATGGGTCCGCAAGTGAATCTTACTGCTCAGGAGATTGCATCCTTTAAGCAAATGAGTACTTAGTTGCGAAATGTTTGAAATGAAGTATGGTTGTACTGTTAGCTTATCAAAACTGGCATTGTTGTCTTACTGATTGTAATGAACAATCAATGCAAGCAGCTGCAGCAGCCAGATAAAGGGGAGTCTTTCAAAAGATCGTTTTAACCATTTTATGTCATCTATGAAGAAGGAATTGCCCTGCATGATCATTGCCTTTGCTGTCTTTGCCATTTTAGTCGCCATGCTTAACATACAAGCAGGAAAACGATATAAGTTACAGCAATTATGAGGTAACGCACAGCGCACTTTCATAGATTGCATAGTTGCTGCCCTACTTCACAGGTTGCAATTACAGTGTTCCCATGCGTCGTGATTCATGTATCATCTTGCAGTGATTCATGTATCATCTTGCAATTGTTCATGACAGTGTACGTGAGTGCCACATTGATACTCATACAACAATGGGTCTCAAATTTTGATCTAATTCAATTTAGATCAGGGTTGAAATTTCAGTTCTCCATCAAGGACTTACTGATGGAACAATATCTTAATGCTGCACTAGTGACCCTGAGATGACATTAGAGGCACAAACATCCGACGAGCCTTCTCAAAAAGAATTAAAAGAATTATCAAATACGAAACAAGAATCGTTAATGTTTCGAAGGTGTTAAATAGAGAAAAATAGTCATATCCCATGTAAATGAACCTCAACCTCTTTTTTCAAAAGAAAAGCCCAAGGACAAGGAGGAACACTTATGAGAGTTTTTTTTTTTTTTTTAAATCAAAACGGTTTTAGAGACTAATCTCTCTCATATACAAAATTACCTTAATCTTTTCTCAACAATTCAAGAAGAGACAATGGTGATGCAGATGAAAATTGAAAAGACAGTGGTGATATAGATGAATATTGAAAATTCTGATGATGTTTTGCAGCCACATTAGCAATCCAGAGCGCATATTTGTTAGCTTTTCTCTATATGAGTTGAACATCAACGGATGGAAAATTTATGAATAATTGTTAACACTTCATAATCAGGCCATATCCAACTTTCTTCGTCAAAATAGTGAGCAGAGATCATAATTCCTTACAGTCCCCCCAAAATAAGATTCGATCCAAACAACTCCCTTGAACATCTTCTAAAGCTAATCAAAGCCACTTTAGTTTCAATATCAAAAGCCGACAAACCTTTCGGTCTATGCATCTCTGCAAAAACTAATCTCCCTTCCCAATTCCACACTACAAATTCTGCAACAGCTACCATTGAGTGAGGATAAAAAATAAAAATAAAAAATAACCCATTGAAACTGAGCTTGAAGCACCCTATTGGTGGTTTTTTTTTTTTTCCATGAGATAGTTTGAGTTCCATTATTTTCAACATCTCCAAGCCCCATACCAGGTGAATCTAAGCACACTACAATTCTCTCTTTTGCAAGAACCACAACCTTATGCACTATTATTTCAGCACTAACGACCTTCACTTCAAATGTAGATGTGTTTCTATCTTTCCATATGAGCAATGCACAGTAAATTATACTAGCTAATCGAAATATATCTCTGTCACAACATTTAACTAAGGACTATCATCCTCTCATAGACTCAACCTGTATATTACTACTAATCAAACCTTGTAAAAATTTCCACACCCTCCTCGACTTGAGACAATCCATCTCTAGGTGAAAACAATCCTCATCAAAATGGGACCACGCACAGCACATCGGTTCTGCCAGATCACGTTTTCCTAAGAAACATTTAATAGCCACTACTTCTTTCGCCAGATGTAACCAAACACGTACTCTCTATAAGATAGGCATTTGCCAAACCCACTTTAAAGAAAATTTTCACACACTTGGTCCATCATGACTCAATCGTACAACTTTATGGAGTTTTTTTTATAGTAACTGCTTCAAACGGCTGACCATTCTAAAGAAACATGTTACTAGAATTATTTCCCCGAATTTGTATTCTCATAATCCTCTCCACTAACTCATTATGGAAAAATTCTAATAGGAACCGTAGACTCCAGAAACATCAACAAAGAAATAAACTAATTTATTCTGTAGAAACTCCAGATTTCGTACAAAATATGGAGCATGGTTTAAAGGAAAAGGTATCTAACCACGGGTCATTCAACACGCTGACATGCTTGTCATCTCGAATCTCCCATCTCAAACCGCCACAAACAATGTCCAACCGCTTTCAAACTGCATTTTTGCTCTAAGAGCCATTATGCACATGTTTCATCTTCCAAACATTCCTCTCATGCTTGTACTTTGAATTTGTGGTCACTGCTCAAGCCGAATCTGGAGATTTCACAGACTTGATAATTTGCTTACCCATTAATGCCTCATAAAAGCAGACAATTGACGAAAACCAACCCCCATGCTCTTTTGGTTTACACATTTTCTCTCATTTAATTATAACCACACCCTGGTTCTTGCCATCTTTTGACTATAAGCACGTTTGAAATAATTTCTTTATTTTTTTTTTCAAAAACAATCATTGGCACCCAACTAACATACATAATAAATATATGAATTGATTGAAGCATGCCTTTACTAATGTAACTCTTCCTGTAAAAGTCAAGAATCACGTCATGTACTAATCTTTCCTCTTATCTTGGCAATCAAAGATTCAAAATTCGCCACTTTAAGCCTATCAATCTCAACTGTCGACCACAAATATCTAAAAGGTATAGATCCATGCCGAAATCCAAGAATTTTTTTAATCTTAGAGCGTATTCCACATCTAGCCCCCTTACCAAAAATAAATGACAATTTTTGAACATTAACCATTTGACCATTATATCTACAATATTGATCTAGAATATCTTTCAATCGTCTACATTGATGATAGATGTATGGTTGAAAATAAGACAGTCATCAGTATAACCAAAATAACACAATACTGCACCATTACCTTATAACTGCAGCCCACGAAGCAAACCTTGATTCAACTGTCTATCAAAGCTACAAGGTAAAATTTCAGCCCCAATAATCAAAAAATATGGCGATAGTGGGTCACCTTGCTGAACTCCAATATTAGAAGTAAACCAATTGGAAGGATTCCCAATTATCATAACTGAAAAAGAAGAAGCCTCAATAAAACCCATCACTAGATCAATAAAAGTCTCATGAAAGCCAAACCTCAACAAAACCTCTCTCAGAAAAAATAAAGCCATCCAATCGTATGCTCTTTCTATATCTACTTTCAGTGGCATCACCAATTGTGCTTTTCTGTTTCTCTTTACTGAATGAAAAGCTTCCTAAGCAAGTAAAATATTATCTGAAATACATCTGCCAAGTACAAAAGTACTATGTGATGGAGAAATGATTTTTGGAAGAAACACTTTATCCGATTGATAAGAATCTTGAAGAAAATTTTATACGAATCATTAAACAAGCTAATAGGCCTGCAATCAATGGAGAGGATGAATTTGGTACCTTTGGGATCACCACCAAAAACGTGGCTTTCCACTGTTGCAGTAGCTTTTTAGTTATGTAAAAATGATTAAGAGCATCTATAAAATTACTTTTAATTACATCCCAGCTGAATTTATAAAACGCACTTGATAGGCCATCAGGAATAGGAGACTTATCCGAAGATATGATTTTAATCACAGTCTCAACTCGTTATAAAGTAAATGGACTAATAAGAGCTTCATTGTTTCCATCATTAATAATATTTAGAATCACTTGAAGATGTTCCATATCTATACAGGAGTATCCACGATCCATCTGTTAGCAAATTAGTCATGCCAAAATTCGCCAGCGCCTCATCCCCTGAAATAAACATCCCACTATCTAATTGAACTTCATTGTGACTATCTACAAGTAGTGGCTCAGTGAAAAAACTTGGTATTTGCATCTCCACCTTTCAACCACCCAATACGAGATGTCTGCTTCCAGAATAACTATTGACAACTCGAATTTGATAACCGCTAATTTCGCTTGGAATTCAAGATCCTCTTTATTTGAAGCTTCAAGTATCTGAAGCCTCTTTAGCTCAGCCGCCAACTCCTGATACCTCAAAAAAAATTTTCCACATGATCTCTATTCCAATCATGTAACGTTTATTTTACATGCTTCAACTTACGAAAAGTGTTATCCTCAACAGGTTTTCGTCTAAGTTTTCTCAATTACTTCGCTAGCCCCTTCCATTTCAATTCAGAATCTTCCAAATCTAAATGGTTTAGGTTTCCCTTTTGACAACCGGTCCGAATCTAGAAGCAAAAGACAAATGATCCAAAGCGATTTGCAACATGCAAAACCACTACTCTTGGATGATCATTAAGCCAATCCAGACCGACTAAATCTCTATCCAAATGCTCTAGTATACGCCTTCTCCCATGCTACTCATTACATCATGTAAAAGAGGGCCCAACTTATTTCAATTCCATCAAACCATAATTCTGAATGCATTCACGGAAATTCCATACTGCACTATCTTTTCTGAAACTATCCCCAGACTTCTCAATTGCCGAAAGAACTACATTAAATTCTCCCATAATTAGCATATGATACCAAAGCTGTCATACTCTGCTCATCGAGCTTTAGAACAATCTTCTCTCGCAGTGGATGCATATACCACCCCAAGAAGCCATGGAGGTGACACCCCACCTCTAACAATAGCAAATAAATCTTGCCTACTGCCTGTAGAAAAATGAGATTATGTGTATAATTCTTCCACCAAAATATAATACTATCTGACCGTCCCCCTCGCAGGGATATACTTCATATCATACTCCCTACCAATCTCTGAATGAATATGCTTAATGCCATCTTCTTGAATTTGCGTTCCCAATAGCGTAATGAAATCCGGTTTATAAGGGCTTAAAAGTTTTCTACAGTAGGAGTATGTCACCTCCTTAGCTGCCCTTCTACAATTCCAAGTTAGGACTTTCCTTGACCATGAGGCGTACAGGCCATAGGCCATGGGCTCTTTCGCTTGCTCCAAAAGCTCATCATCCTGCAAGCAAGATTCATCCTTCGATATATCTCCACCGCCAATGACACGCAAAATTCTTATGTTGTTTCTACACTTATTATGATTACTGTGTGAAAATCTCCCTCTCATCTCCTACCCGATGCAACTTATGGCGGGAGAAACACCGGCAGGGGTTGTGTCGACCCCACACAAACTGGGCACTCTCGGAGGACCGCGAGACCTTGAGGAGGGTTGGACAGCTGCCGCACGCTCCCGACCTCCATAATACTCCCGCGGCAGTATGGATGCACTACGTTCCATCCCTCCGTCGCATGAGACATAATTTTCAAAGGGCCCTCCAACCTTAGCCTGAGAGCCTACTTCTCCCACTTTGAAATTTCCTATAGCTCCATGAAATTGCATGGTCGAGTCCATCTTGAGTGAGGAACTCAGACGAGCTAAGTTATGCACATGCATGTGCTAGCGTGTCCACATTGCATCCGGGAAGGAGGAAAATTGTAGATTCGAACTCTTGCTACCACCCCAAATTCATCCGTCCCAGCTGAATTATCTATTTGTTGAAAACCAGAATCCAACAATTCCTTCTTTTGTGGTTTTTGTTTCCCCTCCACTCCAACCACCGCACCCTCAGTAGATTCATCATGATTCATGCCAGATACATTTGATATTGAACTAGAAATAACTATCATACCTATATTTTTAAACTTATTTTGGTTATCAAATTTATTGTTTGTAGATAAAATACCTTGCATCGGTTGGAAATTTGATCAGATCACAGAATCCTCTTCCAACTGTCGAAACTGTCAAGAATGGAGAAATGGGAACCTCCACTACCTAGTCTACCTTCACCCGATGACCTGCTGTCGACCGGACCCATGAATGCAAGTAGCAGGGCCTTTATTTTTCTTATTTTGGACAACTGTAAAACCTATATCTTAACTCTCCTTGCTAACTTCATTGACATCCCTCCCAATGTTACGACCTACCACATTAGCAGCGGACATCCAGCGAGCCACTCTTCTGCGCGTTTACAGTCATCCACAACTCGTATAGTTCTTGTGTGAGTTCAACATCGATAGTGCATCTTCCATCAGCCATGACCTCCTCAATGACTTCATTCCCATAGATGCAAATGATCGAAGGGCTTGCACTGAAACCCAATTAACATAAAGCAAAGCAATCTTCCTCTTAGAATCACTGGACTCCAAACAGGGAGATTGGGGGAATATGATGCGCTATACCATATCAGTAATAGTTAATGGCAATTCCCTCATATATAAATTCCTGAAAGAAGTTTTCCTCCCCTTCGTCCACAATCGCCCTAGCGACAAGGCTTAGTTAGATCAACTTCAATATACACCCGAGCAAAAGCTCTTTTCAGTAACTCCTCCGTATTCACATCTACCGCAGTTGGTCTTCCTACTTTGCTGGCAATTTCATTCACCATATCTCTCTTCCAATATTTATTTAGAAATCCTAGAAGATGGATCTACACTATTACTTTGGATATCGTATTGCGATTTGGTTTGAAATTCTTTCTCCATTTCTTCAAAACAAGAGTCGCTCCAGAGACGGTCCATAAATCACCCGTAAAAACATTATACATATTCTTTTCATTAGAAAAGCGACTACAGAGGGAATCACTTCAAGATCTCCACTTGGGTTTCATTTTCCACTTAAAACTCGAGCAACATAATCCGAATCAACTAGCTTACCCAGTAGTTTCCGATCAACAAAAATATCCATTTCTCTCTTGAACTCTTCAATTTATCTTCTACGAAAACTATAATATCAGTTATCACCTCTTGCAGTTTTTGGATCTCTTCAATTTATCTTCTACGAAAACTATAATATCAGTTATCACCTCCTGCAGTTTTTGGATCTCGTCATCTGAAACTTCTCTCTCATCACTGAGTCTTCAGTGATTGGCACAGCAACCACATACCAAGTAGTTCTACCCCCACCTTCCTTCATCTGAGAAGTGTCTCTGAATGGAACATGAGAAAAAGCACCTCCCTTGCCCCCTGGACATTATCTCTAAAACTTGCCTTCCTTCCATCGCTCGTTCCATTGTTGCTGCTTCTCTATCTTCGTCCAAGCCTCCGTAGATTTCCGAAAATGACCTGTTAAATCTCCATCTCCTCCAAAATGACCTGTTAAATCTCCATCTCCTCCATCGCCGTCGCCTCTCTCCCCTTTTTTTTTTTTTTTTGTTTTTGTCCTCCCTTCGGATTGCTACGGCTCAAGCCAGCTGATTATGTACAAGAGTTGAGGCCTTCAAGCAACATGAGAAGCACAGGAAAAACTGACTTTGTTCTAAACGAAGATATCAAAAACATGAGCTAACAAAAATAAGAATCATGTTAGTTTAAAATTAGATCATTTCCCCGAAGATTTGATTTAACTTTTTCAATTCCTTTCCTTCAACCCTAGTCCCCTTTAAACCCGAGCACAAATAACTACACCTGTCGAAGGAAAAACATGAACACTAAGTGACCTTAATAGAACGTTTTTGTCTACATGAATAAGTATTACAAATAATATTCATATGGCTCCTTGTTTATGTCTTTCCCTTGATATTACATCATAAATTTAATAAAAATGAAACAAACAAAATTCTGTATTCAAACTGCCATTACATTTCAAAACTGATCACGGCAACACAAGGAACCAACTCTCTGAACTAATTTGCAGCGGCGACCAGCGCTCAGAAATTTTCTTCAAATCTACTGCCAACCTAAACGGCATATCTTACTATTTTTTATAAGACTGAAATCGACCTGATAAGATAAAACGGAATTTGATGTTCAGTTCCATTCTCAATGATTTGCTGCAAAACTCGGCAAAGAAAACAACGTACCTTGGGGCCAAAGAGGTCTCGAATGTTGTCAATCCCATACAGAATCATTGTAGGCCTGGTTTTTCAAGAACACAACGAGTTAGACTGAAAAGCCGCCATGAGTGCAAATGATGAACAACAATATCAGCATTCGGACAGTTGAATAATTCCGTCATTACACTTGAAAACTTTTACCACACAGCACATGTATAAGTTGGTTACCACACAAAGGCCTCACAGCTTAAATAACAAATTGTTGACCAAAGATAGTTACGATAAAGATAGTCTAAACCCTTGGCAAGAGCCAATACTCCAAAAATGCCGTTGCACATTGTGCAATTAATTTTCCCAATTGTACCTCCTCTCTGATGTTGTGAAGCAGTCTAAACCTAACATCTCCAAGTTTGTTAACCGAAGATAGACAAGTATAAACCTTGGCTACAGCCAGTACTCCAAAAATACCAACCGAACATTGTGCAATTAATTTTCCCCATTGGACCTCCTCTTTGATGTTGTGAAGCATAGATCTTGCATAACTGTTTTCTTCAAGTTAGACTTTTCAGTGGTAAAAATAGACTTTTAGTGGTCTCACCCTCAGGTTCATGTCGGATCCATATCTATCCCTCGATAACAACTTTAACTCACTACCTTTTCAGACTCCTTTAGTCATATTTTTCTCTCATCTTTAATTCAAATTCTCGCCATGTCCCATTTCTATATTTATTTTGTTTGAGATTCTCAACAAGTCTGACAAAGAAAAATAGAGGTACGAACCCCAAAGTCACAAGAGAGGAGAGTTTCATCAGTTAGGATTAATTTTTAAGTTACCTTGAAACAGTGAAATTGGTCAAGAGTAAAGTTCCGAGTATGTTATGAAATTTATACATTATTCTATTTATGTGTTTAATACATCTAGGTTTATAACTGGTGGGTGCTGGTTTCAGATAAGTTCCAATATAGAATAATTATTTTCCATTTTCGCATTGATGGAATTTCAATTATCAACATCCTATCACTTCGGCTGGCAAATTGCTGTCCATTTTTTTCCTAAATAAATCAAATTGATGAAAGGAAAAAGGAGAATCTATATCTTCAGTTTCTGACTTCTTCATTTAGAAAGGAAATTTCAGTTTCCGATAATGCCCTCTATAAATAATTTAAACTAAATTGTTTTAGGACCACCAAAACAGAGTTTTCTGTTCTATTGGATTCTCAAGATAACTTCTGTTTTATCACATTATACGGATTTTGTAACGCCTGTATTCCTAGGTATAGGTAGAATTTGGTGACATATTATAAATGAATACACCAAGTCTAAAATACATAATCACAAGCATCTACTACTACCACATGGTCATATACACAAAATGAATGCCATGAAGTCACATAAACAATTTATTCCAATAAATTAATAATCAAATCATGAGAGGATCCAAATAAGTAATAATCCATATTACAATCAAAGACTTGGAGTCTGAAAAAAAAAAGAATAGAAATAAACAACATTGTCTATCTTATTGAAATAAGATAAAATAGATAAAAGAAGATCCTCTCATAAGGATTCTCATAGCAAAAGCACCTACTGAGTATATGCTACCTTCTTAAAACATAGTTCTAGTTGTTGTGGGTTTTTCTCCTCGGTAACCTGTAAACACTAGTGTATATGCATACCAAACCAAGGTCGTTACAATGACCTACCAAGTGCTACAAGAAAAGAAGATAACATGCAAGCACGCTATTAGTGATATTATGTGTGTGCATGCACGCGCATGTGCGTGTATACAGGATTACTGTAAATGAGCTGCCAGTTCAAGTAAGTTACCTAAGCGTGGCAAAAAAATACCTCTCATTTTTTTATCAAATTCTTTTTCAGATCATGATCTCCACCTTATAGCTTCTTTAGGATTAAATTTCACGTATTTTGGATTTCATTTGTTACCATCAAGTGGATACAAGATATTGTATTCAACATAACCGTTAACTTTGTGTCTGCTTGATGAACGACCAAATCAATACTAAAATCCAAGAAATTGGGTATGAGTGAACCCGAGGGGTTTTAGATCATAATTCCGAAAAATAGTTTGAAAAAAAATTTATCGGAGATAGAGGAAATTGACTGCAGGTCAGGTAACTTATGTGAGGTGGTGGTTCATTCCATTATTCTCATGTGTGTGAGTGTGTATATACACACACATACACACGCACAAAAATATGAATGAAATAGACAGATATGGGCACCACAAAAATTATGGCTTAAATAGCATAAATTATTGATTTTGTTGCACTTGTCTCGAAGGTGGTGATAATCAAATATGTAGTAGAATAAACATGTTATAAATGGTGCTAAACATAGTTTTTAAAATAGAAATAAACATGTACATAAAAAAATATTATAATGCTTTGATTATTATTGTGAATGAAATTTGGAACGGTCAAGAAGAAAAAGCCACATTTTAAGAGGGCCCGATACATGCCCAGGTCCGCGACTTCATACTCTTAGTACTATCCCAAAATGTACTGCTAGGTACTCATGAATGATGGACGAGTATATACTCCAGATCCGAAGCCCTGTAACATGACATGATAGTTATCCAGTAATTACATGTAACCTCCTAGGTTAGGTCCCTAAAATCAAGTTGTGCAACCTAAAAAGAATAGCCTCTCAAAAAATTGTACAAGTCCTTTCAGTTCCCTTAGGAAATGAATTTTTTTTTTCTCTTGTTAGAACCTCATCTAATCTTTTTACTAGATTACTTGGGGTTAAATTTTAGTTTTAACTACATAATTATTTATTATTTGTTGGTTTCTCTACAATTTGAATTTTCTCATTTTCTTTTCCAGCCATGCATCGAAAAGAAAATGCTTCTTTTATCTATGTGCTTAAACCTATAGGTACTTCTCATTATTAGCGGCGGAGGATGGGCTTGCTAATAGAACTTCCATTTTTTAGTTAAAAAAAGAAAAAGAAAGAAGATTTCTATTTATTTTTTTTGTTGTTGTTGCTCTATGTAGGGAGAAAATTACATTTTTGCTTCGACTGTAGTAAAGATTAGGGACTCATTCTTACAAGGACTAAAATTTTATTTTCAAGCCCGCAAGGGTGAATCTGCTGATAACTCTGTGCATATGTAACTCAGGATTTTTTTTTTTCTCCAACAAAATTTTTTTTGGAAGAAAATTTACCATTGTGTATATTTAAGTATACAGGCATCTTTATGTACCCGAATACATGCATCTTTTATTTGTTAATTATTAAGACAAGTTTGTGATAAATAAAAAAAAAAAAATATTCTTTTCTTTGTGGATAAAAATACATGCTAAATGAAACAAGTCAAAGAAGACATGTCAATTCCTATCGTGTGTACTATCATTGTGTTTTTCTGGATAGCCACCGACAAAAACCGGCCATCAATAGGTCAGTTTGATCCTGTACATTTGTGTATAAATTTTATCGTGTCACTTTTTCCCATAATTAAAACCAATCATATATATATATATTGTCGTTTACACGATAGTTCGTAAAATTGTTATATTTAGAAAAATAAAATCATGGATTATGGAGGATTTGTACACATTTTAGGAGGCTATATTTTTTAGGTTGCGCAATCGAATTTTAAGAACCTAACTTTGGGAGATTCTCGATGATTACTGGATCATTATGTTACAGTGCTTTGGGCCCAAAGCGTACGCTTATCCATTATTCGTGAGTATCTAATGATAGGTCCTAAGGTAGTACCAGGAATGGGGGGTCGTAGTCCTGGACATGTAGGGGACCCTCTTAAAACATGTAACATTTTCATCCCGACAGTTCCAAATTCATTCAAAGAGTCATCAATGCGATATAATATATTTTAGATACATATTTATTTCCATTTTACTATGTTTCCAGACCATTCATGACATTCTTGTTCTACTACATATTTAATTATCACCACCTTTGAAACAAGTGCAACAAAATCAATTGTTTATGCTATTCAAACCATAATTTTTATGATACCCACATGTGTTGTCTATTTCATTCACATTTTGTGTATTATACACACACACACACAAACATATCACACATAGCATCCTTGTATCACACATAACATATATATACACATATATAACACTAGTAGTTTGCAGGTTACCAAGGAGAAAGACCCGTGACAATTGGAATTATATCTCAAGGAACTAGCAGATACTTAATAGGTGCTTCTGCTAGGAGTCTTTATGAGAGGATTTCTTTAATCAATTTTATGTTATTTCAATAAGATGGGCAATGTCACTCATATTTTTCATACTCTAAGTCTTAGAGATTGCAATAAGAATTATTATTCCTTTGGATCCTCTCATATCTTTTGGTTTGATTATTATCTCATTGGAATAAATTGTTCATGTGTTTTCATGTTATTCATTTTGTGTATATGTATATATGACCATGTGGCAGCAATGCACGCTTACGATCATGTATAGACTTGGCATATTCGTTTACGATACTTTGTCGAACGCTACCCATACCTTGGAATGCGAAGCGCTATAAATTTACTCCTAATGTTAGTTTTACTAGTTCAAGGACATTTCTCTTCCTTTTTTAAAGAAAAACAGTTCAAGCAGGTTATCTGCAGATGCAGGGGGTTTTCTGCAATTTACACTTTCGCACATTTCCTTTCAATGTTTGCACGAAGACATTGTAGAAAAGTAGTCCACCTAACAAGAACCCTTTCCTTTCTTTTTTCAGCAATGCAAATTCTACAATTCCGTACATTCTACATTTTTGTTCTTTTCCAAATATGAGAAATGACATCAATACAAGATAGTTAGACCCGCAGAGAAGAGATGCATGTTAGGTCCTAATTACATCCTAATCCAGTAGCCCAGTATTATGTTAAACTTAATTTTCAAGTTACCTCTCTAGGGAAAGACCCCAGGCGATAACAGAAACATCCTCTGGTAACCCCATGGTACGCAACATTTCAGGCCTAAACATGCCAGAATTGCCAACCTCCACCCACTTGTTTAGACCTTCATGAAAGCTGAAAGACAGCGAAATAAGAAAAGTACAAAAAGAAAAGCTAAAGCAAGATACAAAAACAAAAGCACAGGAAAAATAAACGCTTTGACAAGGTGCAATACCTGAAGATTTCCATGCTTGGCTCAGTGTATGGATTATAAGCAGGCTTGAAACGCAGCTTGTCCATGCCTACAGAACCGAGAAAACAAGTAGTTATGCATTCCTTAAAATAAGAACAAGACCTTGGAGAATGTGAAAAAAAAAAAAAAAAAAAAAAAAAACTAGATTTATGTGCATTGTGCATGGCTGATTCCAGATAAAAATGGTTGTCTTTGGTCAAGTCACAACTCAACAAGATCCACTGATAACTGATATTCGAAAAGGAGATCATTGAACGAAGCAAGGTGGAGTATTATACATCATATTACAATATAGGTCAACCCGCAGCTCAGAACACAACTTTTTAAATTTCAAAAATTGTGCACAGATATCAGAACTTAAAAGCAAATCTACTTTAAACCTTACAGACCAAGTATGTCCTATTATTAGGATCAGAAGTCTTAAACAACAACAACGAAACCTTCATCAAGAAAATTTGGGATAGGCTACACTAATCCTTCTCTTCCATTCAGTTCTATCCACGGCCATCTCAAGTCGTTTTTAATTACCTCCACCTAAGACCTCTTAAGCCTACAGCACCATCAAATTTAATCCCGTCGCCCATCTTTCCTGGTGCACCCACCAGCCTTCATTGCTTTAAGATCAGAAAGTCTTAACCACTTAAATAGTCATAGAGGCAGCTAGTCTTTAATGTTTACACTGACAGTTTCAGATTGTATTATCTCCACAGACCTAACAGCCTACTTTATATATATTAATGTAAAATTGTTATCATAACAATAGACCACATAAAAGTTCACAGTTTAAAGCTTATCTTTCAAATGATAGACAGGCTGCGCTGAAGGTGCAGCAATTGCGTAGAAGTGGACTAAGGGGATTGAATGTTTAAAGGAATGGTGTTTAAATGACATAGCTCCCCTTATAATATATAAATGGCTTAATTGTAGATATGATTGTCAAAAAGAAACCAAAACCAGAACTCAATCTCTCAATAATTATAAGTCAGAAGATACATATATTTATAAACCTCTCAACTCCATACAAATCACTTGACAAGCAACGTGGTACTAAACTCAAACTAAATCCAAATACAAAATAGTAGTCTAATCTACCACTTCCCATCAAGTTAAGGTATAAATATCAATCATACCCAACTTGTTATATATATTAGAAAACACAGTTGGTGATACAACTTTAGTTAAAATATCAGCCAATTATTCTGATGAATGGGTAAGCGGAGTACATATTATCTTCTTCACCAAATTATCTTGAACTAGATGACAATCTACCTCTATATGCTTAGTACGATCCTAAAACACTGGATTTTGAGCAATATGATGGCAGACTAATTATCACAATATATACGCATAGGACCTTTCGGATTGAAACTAAATTCAGTAAGCAAGTTTTTCAACCATAACAACTCGTATGTTGTGTCATTGCCCGATACTCCGCCTCAACAAAAGATCGATACACTACATTTTATTTCTTACTTCTCCATTTGACTAGATTACCTCCAATAAATGTAATATATCCAATGGCTGACTTCGTCTCTCCTTTGTCTCCTGAATATCCAGCATCTGAAAAAGCAGAGATTTTAACATATCCATATTTTTTTATAAAATAAACCATTTCCAGGAGAGTTCTTAATATATGCAAAAACTCTCAGAGCAGCTTTCCAGTGTATGTCCCCTTAATTTATGCATATAGACTGACTCAGAAACCCAACAGCAAAAGAAATGTCAGGTTTAGTAACCATGAGATAGATAAGCTTACCAACAATTCTCCTATACTGCTTTACATCTTTATACAAAACACTATCTTCACTCAACACTCAACACGAATCTGACTTCATTGGAGTATTAGCAGGTTTACACTCAAAGCAACAGATCTCTTCTAACAGATATAGCGCATACTTCCTCTGAGAGAGAAGTAACTCATGTTTATGATAAGCTACCTCAATTCCAAGAAAATATCTCGATTATCACATGTCTTTAATTACAAAATGTTGCTTGGGATAACCATTTGTCTCGGTCAAAACTACTGTATTGTTTATACCAAAATGAGTATGCCAGATAAAAACAAAATGATCATAGTGACAATGCTGAAATCAAATACCAGCAATTACAGTGGAAAACTTCTCAAACTGGACTCCAGAACTCTGTTTAAGTCCTAAATTATTTTCTTGAGTTTGCTGATTACATTCTCTCCCTAAACAACATATCCTGAAGATTGTTCCATATACACCTCTTTTTATAAATCACCATATAAGAAAGTATTTTTAACATCCAATTAGAACAATAACCGATTGAGATTCATGGCAAGAGAAAAGATGTGAATAGAATTGAGATATGTTATAAGAGAGAAAGTCTCAAAGTAATCAACACCATAGGTTTGAGAAAAACCTTTTGCAACAAGACAAGTTTTATAGTTGTCAATTGAGCCGTCCGGCTTGTATTTGATAGAGTATACCCAACAACAACCAACAATATATGCATCAGGCGAAAAAGGAACCAATTCCAGGTTCCATGAGAGACAAAAGCTTGCATCTCCTCATCCATGGCCATTACCAGACAGAGACTAATACCGCTTCCTGAAAAGACCTGAGTATAGAAACAGAAGAAAGAGAAAGGCAAACTGACAGAACATTAGGTAAAGTTTATTATAGGAAATAAAATATGATGAACAGTAGTATGAGCAATGGAAAGATGAGGCAGGAGCAGAAGAATATTGTATTATTGTGGTTGTTGGGAACCTGCAACTGGAGATGATGAAACAATAGATAGTGAGCTGAAAGCATTGTTCTAAATATCGGCCGGTGTACCGGTATACTGGCCGATATCTCATTTTTTACAAAGAAACGATACGATACGTGATTTTTTTTATCGCGTAACGTTTTTGACCGGTACGGGTCGATATATCAGCCATGTGGCGATATATCGGCCGGTATCCAGCATGTGAAATACCGACTGATATGATTAATTATCGGATTTTTGTTAACGGGTTGCGGTTGCGGTTGAAACCCGTTAATCCGTTAGAGCCGACCTGATAGAAAAAAAATAAAACCCGATTCTTCCCCTATTCGCGAACAAAAAATACCCTAAATTGCTCGATTCTTCCCTCTGCTCGATCCTCGTCGTCGCGACCAAGCTCCCCAAGTCGTCGTCGCCTTCCCTCCGTCAGCTGCCGCTTCCGTCTCCGACTCTCCGTCCTCGACTGGTCGATCGATCGCTTCTCTCAGTCAGTCGTCGTCGCTATCGAGTTTCGAGAAACCGAAACTAGGTTTTCGTCCATCGCCGTCTCTCCCCGCTTCCGTCGCCGACGATCCAACCACTCCCTCTTCCTCTTGCGTGCCTTCTAGTATCATCAACCTTCAATTGTGGTAAGTCATGTGTTTATAATTGTAATTTTCCTTTAAATTTTAGTTTAAATGTTAGTCTAATTTTCTTTTAAATTTTAGTTTGTGATTGTAATTAGTATGTTTGAGTTTTTAAATTATGAATGAATGTAGGAATTTTCAGTTGGAATTTTGGATGATGCCTAGGGGCCCAGGGCTTCGGCCAGTGACTACAGTGAATTCGAATCACTGATTCACACTAGATCAGTGATTCGATTCACTGATTCAGTGTGAATCAGTGAATCGAATCACTGATTCAATGTGAATCAGTGACTCAACAAATCACTAATTCAATTGAGTCACTGATTCACATTGAATCAGTGATTCGGTTCACTGATTCACACTGAATCAGTGAATCGAATCTTTGATTCAGTATAAATCAGTGACTTGAGTTCACTACATTTGTGTGTTTGAGTTTCATGATAGATAAAATTTGTATTAGTAAAGGAAGAAATAGATTATATTAGATAAACTTTCATATGCTTACATCATAGCATTGCACATACAAGAATTACTGGACTGGATTATTGGATTACTGAACTGGATTACTGGACAAAGCAATTCGAGTAATTAGCTATTTTAATACACTTTAATACACTTTGATACACTAATCAGTACGCTATATGAGGCCTCTTTTTAGACATAGAACTTTTTTAAATTGTTTATATTTAATCAATGTTTTAATATACGTTTTCATTATGCGTGCGGTTCGGAAGCACATAATGCATAAGCGGATTCTATGGAGATTAAAAGGATTATGCAAATTTATGCGGAATATTAATATTTTAATATATATTAATATAATAATACTTAAAAATGTATATATTGAGTGCTATAAAATTGAAGAATATTATGAAAAAGCATAACAAAAATATAATAACCGAATCACCTAATCTGAACATGTTCATAGTGTTCAATTTGATTTTTTCTCTTTTGTGTTCATTTGTTTCTTCCCCATAGTATTCCTTAAATGTCATGATTTCAAGTTTAAAACCGTAAACAAAGTAAACCCGCATGCGGATTATGCAGGTTATGCGGACACATAATCCACATTTAGAACGATGAATTACCTGATCCACATGGATTTGGTGATTTTTTAATTCTACGTGCGTTTCAAGTCCGCAAACAATTATGCGGATGCATAATCATCCGCATAAAACTTTTTTTAGAACATTGTATTTAATGTTAGCATGAATGGGGGAGTTTAGGTTGTCCACTCTTGAAATACGAAGATATTACACCTTGGAATCATCTAAGAATTAGAATTTAGAATAAAGATATGAAGAAGTATACATTGTATACTTCGTTCTTATATTAGTATATTACCCATGAATTTGGCACTTATATGTAATATCCATCGTCTGCGTTTAAGATAGGAAAGAAGCTACGCACACATTTGATAAAAATAGATTATGTTTATTTATATTAGTAAAGGCTTGAATTCTTAAATAGATTATGTTAATATAAATTAAGTGCAACAATTATTTAGCTATTTAATTAATTATTTTGTCTTTTTTTATAAATTTTGAGGTCAGAAATAGCTTGAAGGATATCCTCTTCTGGTGCTTCCAATGTCCAAGAGAAGCGATGAGGTAAAAATCCAGTTTGGAATTGGAGAAAAAAATACCCAATAAGCCTAATAAAGTGGAGTGTAATTTCTGTAAGAATGAATATGGTGGAGGCATTACCCGCTTGAAGGAACATCTAAGTTATGTCAGTGGGAATGTAAGAGGTTGCTCCCTACTCCCTGATGATGTAAAGCAAAAAGCTCTGGCGATACTAAATAAAACTAGAGTAGCGAAGGAAGGGAAAACAATAGAGCTTCAAAATTTCTTAAAGGAAGTTCGTATTGAGAAAGAAGAAAATGAGAAAACAACTCGAGAAGAGTCATCTTCTCGCAAAACATATCAATCTTCTCGTAAAGGACCAATGGATGAATTTGTTGTTCGATCGGTCGAGAAGGCAGTGGAAGCAACCCAAAGTCAGCATACCGTGCCATCAGTCTATAAAAAAAAGGGTAGAGATGATACTGTTTGATATATTGCAAGATTTTTTTATGAAGGAGGACTCGCATTCAATCTTGCGATGCTGCCTTCTTTTATGCAGATAGTCCAAACCATTGGCATGTATGGACCAAACTTACAGACTCCCAACCTGCATGAGCTCAGCAAGACTTTCCTGCAGAGAGAGGTCGACAAGACAAATGCAACTCTTGAATCATTCAAACGGAGTTGTTGAACAAATGGCTGCACTCTAATGACTGATGCGTGGTCAGACCGAAATGGGAGAAGTTTAATGAATATCGTTGTGTATTGTCCGGCAGGTACAGCTTTCTTATTGTCGCAAGATGCTTATTCTGAGAGACACGATGGCAGTTATATCTACAAATTTGTGGAGAGGGGAATGAACGAGATTGGCGTGGAAAATGTTGTGCAAATTATGACAGATAATGCCTTGAACAATATGGTTGCAGCAAACACATTGGCTCTGACACATCCAAACATATTTTGGACACCTTGTGCAGCACATACAGTTAATCTGATACTTGCAGATATTGGAAAAATTAAACATATCAGAAATGCAATTATGATAAGGAGATCAGTCTCCGTGTACATATACAATCACATCAAATCTTTAGATATTATGAGGAAGGCGATTGGTGGAGAGCTAATAAGGCCGGGTACAATTAGATTTGCCACGACATTTCTCTCTGTCATCAATCAGAGAGAGGAGCTACAGCATATGTTTATTTTTGATGACAAGATGGATTGCACTCTGTCCAAAACAGATGCACGCAAGAAGCTATTTATTTAAATTAATAAAATTTATATTTTATAATTTTAAATTATATGCTATTCATATTTTTTTAATACATCTTTTTATGAATGTTTAGGTTGCAGAAATAATTACTAACAACAAATTTTGGGACAACACAAATATTACCCTAAAAATATTTACTCCACTAGTGAAAGTTTTGCGTAGAGTTGATAGGGACAAGGTCCCTTCTTGAGCTTTCTATATGATGACCTAGAGACTGCTAGAGAGGAAATAAGAGATGCTCTAGGGGGTGAAGAGAAAAAATATCTTCCAATATGGAAGATTATTGATAGGAGATGGGAAGGAAAACTTAGGAGTCATCTACATAGAGCTGGATATTTCTTAAACCCTCTGTATAGCTATGCGAAGCAGCTTGAGATTGATGCTGATGGGTCGTTCATGTCGGGCTTCGTTGACATGATGCACAGATTCTATTCAGATGATCATGATAGAGTTGATAAGATTGCACAACAGCTCCCAATGTATCAAAATCAAAATGGATCATTTAAAATGTCTTTTGCAAGGGCAACAGTAAAGAGAATCATTAATCCAAGTATGCATTTCAATTTAAAAAATACAAAATTCAATTTATTTTTAATTAAAGAAACTATTAAATAACTAATAACTATTTCTAAATATTCATTGCTAGCTCAATAGTGGCAATTCTACGGAACAGATGCTCTCGAATTGAGAATCATAGCAATGAGGATTTTGAGCCTGACAACAAGTTCTTCGGGTTGTGAACGGAACTGGAGCACATTCGAGATGGTATTACAATTTTTAATTTGCTAATAAAATATTTCTTTCTTCCAAATAGATATGTTCTCAACAAACTTCATGTGATTATTTTTTATTTAGGTGCATACAAAGAAAAGAAATAGGCTAAGTTCTAATAAATTGCATGATTTAGTCTTTGTCAAGTTCAATGCAAGACTCAAGAGTAAACTTTCAATTCCAAACAGAGATCCCCTAGTAGCATACAATGAAGAGGAAAATGTCACCGAGTGGTTCATACCTGATAAAAAGAATGGCGATCCTTATGAGATTAGTAATGATGAAGTCTTTTCTATAGAACAATTGATTTTTCGACAGGTGTCGATTGCTATGGGTGCTAATCTGAAGAAAAGAAAGAGTGAAAATGTTAAGGCGTCCAAGTCCAAGAGTTATAAACCTTCAAAGGGAAAAGCATCGTCATCTTCAAAGTCTAAGTAACGGCACACATCAGATGATGATGAGGAAGAACTTGACACATCATAATCAGATTCGTCATCAGATGATGAGTAAGGCATGCCATCGAATGAACCAGTGGACTCTGAATCTAGCTAGAAAATATATTGTAAAGACTGATATTTAAAGTTTCTAGCATGTTTCAAATAAACTCATTTAAAAGACAATATTGTAATTTTATAAATTATATCACTTTTGTATTGTAGAAACACTTTTTATTTTTCTGAAAAACTTATTTTTCTTAATTTTATGATTATATGTTGCTTTGTGCATATGCAAACGTTCTAAACGGTATCTGCAAATTCGTAAGTTGAATGCAAATAAGGCAATGTAAGTACTATAAACTTATTTTATGTGTTTTAATATGTTATATATAGTCAATTATATGATTATTCTTTAACCGGTATGACACCGATATGACACTCCGGTATTTAGGATCATATCGCGATATCCCGCCCGGTATCCGGTATCCAGTATGTAATTTGGCTGACCGGTATGCGATCGGTATCCGATATTTAGAATACTGGCTGGAAGGAGGTACTTTCTGACAACAAGAAAATACCTGGTTTCTTGGAAAACACCTGTTCAACTCCTTTATTTGGCACCGGTACTTATTCAATCTCAATAGTAAAGTAGTGATAAAGGAAGAGAAGGATCCAAAGTGAAGTATGGAACAGATACAAAGAAGGTAACATCAGCAGAGACAACATACTTTCTATACACTAGATCATAACTTATACCCTTTTTGTATCCTAGAGTATCCAATAAATACATACTTGATAGCACGAGGAGATAATTTGTCCAAACCGGGAGAGATCTTGAACAAAACATGTACATCCAAACACTTGAGATATAAGAGAAAATATGAGTGAATCAGGAAAAAGATAGAAAAACGAAATTTTACCATGCAAGACAGAAGATGACATCCTATTTATTAAATAACAAGCATATAGAACATCATACCACAAATATCTTAGAACATGCATGTGGACCATTAAAATCCGAGTAACATCTAAAATATGTCTATACTTTCTTTCAGCAATACTGTTTTATTGGGATGTGTGAGAACAAAATATTTGATGAATAATTCCATTATTATCACAAAATAAGGAAACATTAGTCTTCATATAATCCAAAGCATTATCAGTGCACAAAACACGAATAGAGGTTGGAAATTGATTTTTTATTTCTTTACAAAATAGTTCGATTATACTAAAAAAAGCAGACCTATTTCTTAACAAATATATCCATGTCATGCGAGAGAAATCATTTACAAATAGGAAAAAAAAATCTAAAACCTTTAAAAGAAGACAAACATTATGGACCCCAAACATCAGAATGGACTAACTCAAATGAAAAACTACTACGTGAATTGACTCGACTGGGACAGAAGGCACGATGATGTTTATCGAGCTCACATGACTCATAATTTAACTTAGATATACCAGACACAGTGGGTAAAACAAGACAAACTCTGGAAAGAAAGATATCTAAGGTGTTGATGCCATTGAAAAAGGGAATCAGAAGAGCAAGCAGCAAACCTTATAAGTGATGTCTTATCGAGATAATACATTCCCCGTTATTCACGTCCCATATCAATCCTCATCCTATTTTAAAAGTCCCGAAAAACACAAATAAAAAAGAATGTAACAGAACAATTGTTATTTTTGGTAATTTGGCTAATAGATAACAAATTAACAGAAACATTAGGAACAAACAAAACATTATCAAGAATTAATGAATTGATAGCGTAGACTATTCCATCACCAACTACCGAAGAAGAGGAACCATCAGTAATATGGATAAGATATTTATCTGGAAAATATAGCGAGGTAAACTTATTTTTAATAACTGTCATATGGGAGGAAGCACCAGAGTCGATAACCCATGGTTAGCTAGAAGAAGCAATATGAGCATCATTACTTGACGATGCACGAGTAGCATGAGGACCGCCCACGGTAGATTAAAAACGAAGAAGCTTGTCAAGTTCAACTTGTGGAATCTAAACCATTGTTGAAAATATCAAAGTGCTAGCCGAGTTCATTGTCAATGCAATATCTTTTGTTGCTAGTAGAGTAACAAAAGAATTAAAAGATCCAGTTAAATAGTTACTTGTCACAGCTTGTACCCATTCTGGTCTTCCATACTTCTCCCAACAATACGCAAATATGTGATTTTTTTTTACCACAGTAATCACATTCACAA
The DNA here is from genome assembly GCA_036321105.1 of Dracaena cambodiana. Lineage (NCBI taxonomy): Eukaryota > Viridiplantae > Streptophyta > Magnoliopsida > Asparagales > Asparagaceae > Dracaena > Dracaena cambodiana. Next base: position 9,925,270 of record JAYEPQ010000018.1, read on the forward strand.
GGTTCTCGTCCACCATCAGAGTCTCGACCACTATAGTACCATGACCACGGCCTCCCCCTAAATCTAATCCGCGACCGCGACCACGGCCTCGTCCCCGACCATAAAATATGGCAGAATGGTCATTGGAGGTAATGGCTGGTATTGTTGTAGTAGATCCAGTAGAAAGACGAACTCTGGAATATGTCATTGTCAGTGATGAAATACTATCACGAGTAAGAATTTGACCCCTCATCTAGATCAGTAAAAAAATCCAAATCTGAGAGGAATTTGGCAGCAACGAGATCCTGATAAAATTGTCTCAAGGTCTTAAGATTTGTAACTAGTGATTGGTAAACCTCAAGCTCATCCCCTCGGAAAGCAGAATAGTATTCAGATACATACAAGTTGTCTTGTTTGAAAGTAAACAAGCGCTCATACAGTTCAAATACTCGTGATATATTTTTCTAATTTCCATATACTTTTTTAAGAGTGTCTCATATCTTTTTTGTAGTTTTCAAGAACAAAACACCAGAACTTACTTTTTCTTCCATACTATTAAGGAACCATATAATCACGCAACAATCATTAATAAGCCAATCAGAATAGATAGGATCATTTTCATTTGGTGGTTCATCCAGTAAATGCATTTTTTTTACCACAAACAAATCCCTGAGCGACTGAGCCCATAAAAAATAATTATTGTCATTCAACTTAACAGTAGTAGCAGTAAAATTTTTGGGATATAAATTCTCAGCCATGACAGTAGGAGCAGTAGCGACAGTAGATAAGAATGATTTTAGTAGATGATGCCACAGGAAAAAAAAGTTTGAGAAGAAGTAGAGACAGTAATAAGAATGATTTTAGTAGCATAGACCACGCCTCTTGCAAGCAGCAAGATCAGCAGAACAGCAACAAGGACAGCTAAAAACGGACAGCTAAAAAAGGACAAACGAGAATCACGAAGCCGATGTTGAGCAAACAAAAACAACAAGAAGAATCAGCAGATTTGCTTGACTACAATTCTGTTGCTGCTGCTATTTCAGGATGTGAAGGAGTTTTTCCATGCTGCTATTTCAGACTGCTGCTTCATGATTGCTGTTTTTCAACAAAGGAAAGAAGAGACTACAACAGCAAAGAAGAGACTCCGGGTTGGACACTTTGGTTGTAGGAACGAAGCAAGGGGTCACGAAGTGGAATGAAGTGAAGCGAGAGATGAAATCAGACCGCAGGAGCCGAAGCAGAACTTGCTGTTGTTTGAGCCAAAGTGGAACAAAGCCGAAGGGAGCAAACAAAGCCGAAGCGGAACTTGCTGTTGTTAGAGCAAACAAAGCGAGCGGGGACCGCCACAGGAAATCTAGAGGGTTTTTTTTTCTTTTCCTTCTTTTTTTGTGTTTTTGAGTGGATGGTTGAAATTGACTAGTAATCATACCCACGGCTAAGACCTATTTCTCAAACCCGCTCTAATACCATGTCAAAAAGAAATCAGAACCAGAACTCAATCTCTCAATTATTATAAGTTAGAGGATACATATATTTATAGACCTCTCAATTTCATACAAACTCAACAAACAATATGGTACTAAACTCAAACTAAACTCAAAATAAATGTCTAATCTAACAATGATATACAAAGAGGATTGAATATTTAAAGGAATGGTGATCAAAGGCATAGCTCCATATCTAATAGATAAATAGCTTAATTATAGATTATGATATACAAAATATTTATCCTATCAGCAGTACAGTAGAAGCAGTTACAAGAAGGTGAGGTTAAACTTCAAAATGATAAAAGAGCATGCAGATCTCCAAAGTAGAGAGCACGCCAACACGCACGTTTGAAAGTTGAGAGGCCCAGGAAGTGGCAATACATGATAATATGATGCGTCGAGAAGAAACCAGTAAAATGAACAAGCCAGAACGCAGTGGGAACATTGCCTAAAATTATAAGTGAGATCATAAATCCATCGCTTTATTTTCATATTGTTTTGTATTCACATACTAGACCACTAATGCATATTGGACTATATTCCCCTACTAAATGGAGCACTTTGTAGTAAATACAGAAATGAAAATATTGTTCTCCTTTTTCTTCTTTTCCTTTCAGTATTAATTGGAAATTCAAGTATGAAAACACAGGCAGATAAATTCTTACCGAGGGAAGCAAAGAAGTCATTCAATACTCCAATAAGATGACCAAGTGTCAGATTTCGATCGCATATGAGACCTGACAACAAACGAAGGATGAATTGAACTATTAAGACTCACTGACAACCTTGTGCTTTCCTAATATTTGGATTGAACCAGAGTCATCAATGAATCATACTAAAGTAACGAAAGGCCTACCTTCAATCTGGTGAAATTCAGCAAGATGAGTTCGGTCAACAGCTTCATTGCGGAAAACACGATCAATAGAATAATACCTCTTGGGAGTAAAAGGATTCTGAACACAATGGCACAGCTATTAGTACTCTATATGTAACCTAACTGGAAAGAACAAAGTTTAAATCATTAAAAACCACACAAAAGATTCAAGCACATAAATCTCTCCAGCCCATTATCAACCTAATTTGATTCATTGCAAACTCATTATTGTTCAAACAAGTGGGTGGTTAAAAATTGTCACACTTAGAGAGGTCAACCAATTCGACCTAGCTGGTGGCACCCTAAGTATCTATAATAAACCTCTACATTTAAATCACTAGCAAAAAAAAAGGGCAATCTAGTGCACAAGACTCTCGCATTACAAAGTTTAGGGAGGTTATGATTTACGCAGCCTTAACTCGTTTCGCAAAGAGGTGGTTTTCAGGATTCAAACCCGTGACCCCCAAATCGCAATAGAGCAATCTTACAGTTGCTCCAAAGGTCATCCTTTACATTTAAATCACTAGTAAATAACGAAAATTGTGTGGAGAAACTTCTTAGGTAAAGGGGAGGAAATGAATTAATGCCCTAATGGTCGATTGAAATTGACACACCCGATAACCTACACTTGAAATGAAAATGCTAAGTCTAGTAAATTTCACCATTCTGGCATTACAGTATACAACAAAAGAGGCCTTATCCCAAAATTTCATTGTTCTAAAACCTAGAGAACTCGTCCAGAGGCTCTAGATTTCAAAACTGGTTGCTAGTAAAATCACTTGAACTGGAAATTTATTGTTGTGGCAGAGATCAGAGTGCTTGCTTGCTGCTTGAAATTCATTGTCCTGCTTGCTTGTCACTTATGCCTGTATGAAGTTATGGCTGGAAGCCTGGAACATAATGGTTTTTGCAGACATTTGTACTTCTACTCCAAATGAAGGAATAAGAAATTGTGGAACATGTGCTATGTATTTGGCTGTACGTGCTTCAAGCTATAGAGAGATTGAGCATTACGATACATGATATCTCTATTTTCAACATTAGTGTCACCCTCAAACTCAAAAAGAAGGGATGGGCTAAAGCTTATCCAACCTCGCATTCACATCAAAACTTTCTCGATATGACTCGATTCCATTTTTTCCTTTCCATACATGTATGTGTATGAAGGGAGAATATTACAATATAATGTCCACACCAAACAAACAACAGACTGATTAATAATGCTGTAACCTAGGGCTACACAAGATTTATGATTAATGACACAAGGACCACATTTGATGGACACGAGGTGTCACAAGGCTACACATGGACATGTAATGTTATACATTTATTTGGAAACAAATTATGTAGATATGCCAATGCATTTGTACCTCTTTCAAAGTAAGAACCTAAAAGCATAGATAACAAAATGTTTGCTGATAATTTAAAAAAGATAAAGTCAAGGTTTTAATATCAGCTAACTCTGATACGTATCATGAATAACGTATCTAATTTTGAGCAATATTCAATACAATATGGAGCCTATGATATTGGTACCTATATTGCCAATATATTAGCCGATATTCTATCAAGAACTCCAATACTGCTAAAAATATATGTTCGATATTTGCCTATTTTCATTACTATAAACCAACATTTAAAAAAAATCTCATAACTGGTCATCAGAGATCATATTACGATATTGGAAGTCAACAATATCAAACGTATTGTATAGGAAAACTAGGACATCGATGAAATATCAACAATAATGATACTGATATTATAAGATCTATATTATATCAGATCCCTCAAAATTGGATACAAATACGTATTAGTGTCGGCCGATGTTCAAACCCTTGCTATGTGACCAACCGATACCGATACCGATACCACTTCCAACATTTAAAACCTTGGACTTAGTATATATACTCTATATCGAAGAGTCAGTTTAATGCTTTGGTTTTGTCTCTATATTGAAGAGTCAGTTTAATGCTTTGGTTTTATCTTTCTTTGGTCGTGTCAAGAAGAAATCCCATCCCTTGTTTACTAAAATAAAAAATTAGAAATCAAACCCTCTTAAGTATTTTCTTTGTTGTGTCCAGATGAGATCTCAGTCACTTATTATTATTAAGAATAATAAGTCCTCTTATTACCCTGACGTTATATTAAAACAAAGATTTGCTTCCTAACGGTACTAGAAGTACGATAAGTTTCCAAACCATAATAGAAGAGGGTTGTTTATTTTGATTAGAAGTATAAATTAACTTTATTACAAATCCTAATAATACCATGACTCACATAAGAAAATCTATAATAACAGGTAACGAGTCTTGAATGCATAGAAAGAAAGAAAAAAAGGAACAGATAGAGGGGGAAGGATAAATTTCTTTTTTCATATTGTAAGAGTGCTCAAAAATTTTCAAACACATCAGTTGATTTGCAACCTACAAGTAAGCATCTATGCTCCTTAGTTTGCTAATTCTTATACACAAAGTATCTTATCTTTAAACTAACAATAGATGATGTTAAACATATACTAAATAGTTCAACTGCAACAAAACAATATATACGAAAACATGTGGTATTCGATGATAGGAGGCAATGTTAAAAAAATGGTATATGCGGGCATATATGCGCCCTTATAATCGAATGTGGTCTGAAAACGCACGGAAAAGTTGATCACCCTGTCCATGCAGACAGAGCAATTATGCGACCATTATGCAGTTATGCGGCCGCATAATCCGCATAGTCCGATTATTGGGTTTGCGGATTAACGAGTTTCAAAGTAGTTACAAAACCCGACCCACACCCAACCCCTTTTAATTCCTCAGCTCTTCATATCAAGCCAAACCCGAGAAAAAAAATCAACTTTCGCCTAATATAACCCTAGCTCCCAATTTCCTCTCCGATCACCCGATCCCCTCCCCTCCGATCGCCCCTTGCCATCGGCCATCGACCATCGACCATACGTTGATTGTTAGGCCCAATTTTCCCTCCAATTCTTTCGTACGTCGACCCGTACTTGCAATTGTTCAGTCGATCTAGTCATCGACCATAGCAATCAAGTGATGAATCCCCCTCCGCCCCCTCCGATCGTGTCACTGACACTCCGAGCATGTTCCAAGGAAGTCTAGAGCACCCTCGAGCAGCTACCCATCCGGCGAACTCACTTCTCCCTTCCAGTGGTAATATTTTTTCCCCTTCTCTAGCTGCATATAAAGTTCTTCCATTTCATCTTCAGTTGCATGTAATTTTGTTTAAATCTTCCAACAGTAATCAGTGAATTTATTTTTTATTTTATACAAATTTTTTTTAATTTGACAGAACACACTTCAAGGTTCACAACAGTAAGTAGGAGAGAAATTTGTAGGATTAGAGTGCTTTTGATTTTTTTTTTTAATTGGGAAGTGTATGGTCATTATGTTTCTTAATTGAATAGTAAACAATAATTGGATTTGTGTGTATGGAGAAGAGAACTCAATTATATTGATGGTATTATGGTTTTTAGAGTGCTTTTGATTATTTTTTCCAAGTTTGGATTTGATATCATTTAATTGGTATAAAGCTAGATCAGTATATGGTATAATTGGAATTGATTTTGTTATCCTAATTTTGTTAAGGTTGGATCAATATATTAGTATAATAATATATTGGTATAATTTATTATGTCAGTATATGGTATAAGATCATATTTGATTGAATTTGATTGGTATAAGGTTGGATCAGTATATCAGTATACGGTATAATTTTGTTGTTATTGACCCAGATATTCTGACTATATTGAAGTCTTCAATGGAAAGGATAGTATAGCACCCTAATTCTAGTAAATAGATTGAAGGAATTTACTAAATGAATTTATTCTTAATTGAAAAAATTTGTCTATTTGTCTCTTCTTAATTGAAATTTTTTATTTTTCTAATATATTTACTTTCTCGTCATTTCTATTTGTCTATTTGATATAATCATATAAATTATTTTTACATAGATATAATAGAATATAAGTTTATTTGAATTATTTGTCTAGTTGATAATTGTATTTTAATTTTTTTGCGTGAGAATTAATTGTTTTTCTCAATGGTGATATAGGAATTTCTTTAAAGCAGTTAAGTGTATTTATATGTTATCATCAATGGCTTCTAATTCAAGTAGTTGTGGACGGCCAAATCTATCTACTGAGGAAGATAGTCAGATTCAATCGAAGCCACCTGAATCGAACAATATTGGATAGAATTATGAAAGGTTAATATTGAGAGATCCTATAATGATGTAAAATGCATCAAATATAATAAGATTGTGAACAAGGAAATAAACAGATTTAAGCAACATATTGCAGGAATTGGAAAAGTGCCAGCATGGTGCTTACCACAGATGAAAAGAGGTGCATATGCAGAGAGAACTTGGAGGGAATCAAGAAGAGAAAAGTTGATAAGCGAAAAACTAATTATAAACTTCGGGAAGAGGTGCAGATATTAGTAGAAAGAGAGACAGCAAAATCCGAACTTACTGGCGATCATAGGCCTCGTGTTAGTGATCTGCTGAACAAACTGGTGGGCAAAAGTAAATGGAAACAGACAACTATCAATGGAGAGAGAAAAAAGTGGAAGGAACTAGCGCATGATTATGCCGCCATGTGGGCATATGATAAAAGCATACATTTTAACACTTTTGACTGTGAGGAGTTCGATTTGTTTTGCGAGATTGTCGACAAGCACGGTCCAGGTATAAGGAGCCCAGCCAATATCAATTAAGAATGCCTCTCTTAAATAAGGCATACAAGAATATTGAAAATAGTTTGGATAAAACAAAGGAGGCGTAAGATGAATATGGTTACAGTATTTTGACTGACGGATGGACCGATAGAAGTATCATGAATTTATGTCCACTGCAAGGATGGAACAAGCTTCATTAAGTTTATTGAGGACTTAACCAATGCACACACCGGCAAATATATACTGAATTGGGTGGAAAACTGCATTAAGAAAGTGAGAAGCGTGGACTGCAAGTGGTTACTAATAACTATCCATCCAACATGGCGGTAAAAAACACGTTAAAGGAAAAGAGGTCTAAGATATTTTGGACCAGTTGTGCAACACACTATAGATCTTATGTTGTAGGGTATTGGCAAGATACCAAAATATAAAGCGGTGATTGAGAAGGTAAGAACAATGATAGTTTTTTTCTATGCGCATCATAGTACTCTGGCTTTGATGCGCGCATTTACATATAGGAGGGAGCTTGTTCGACTCGGAATTACCAGATTTGTCACCACCTTTCTGAACTTGAGCTGTCTTATGGACAAGAAATTACAATTGGCTGCTATGATTTCTTCAGAGAAGTGGGATAACAGATAGTCCAAGTCAGAGAAGGGCAAGTCAACTAAAATCACAATATATTCTGACTCATTTTGGAAAGACATGAAAGAGCTGTTGAAGGTATACACTTTTTATTTAAATTGTTGAGAATTGTTGATACTGATCATAGACCTTCAATGGGTTTTGTCTATGAAATGCTGGAATATACAAAGGACGAGATCAAAACTGCTTGCAATCGAAAGGAGTCTACATTTAAACCAATTATTGATATAATTGAGAAAGAATCCAGGGGCAAACTCGATAGCACATTGCAGTTGACAGTATATTATCATAATCCCTATTATTATTATTGGGATAGGAAAGTCCAAGACAACACACTAGTTCGGACTGTAGCCATGCATTGCATCTGTATATTCTATCTGTATATTATATCATGAGCATGACATCCAAGATCATATTAGCTCGCATGAATTTCTCATATATAAGAAGAAAGAGGGACTTATGGGAAATGACATGATGGATAGGTATCGATTGAGCTTTAATGGCACGGATAATTTCGATCCAGGTAACCTTTACGTGTGAAATGTAAAAAAACTTGAATATTAAGTTCTATTTTTCCTAATTATTAACATATCATTATATGTTGCTTTAATAGCTCATTAGTGGGATTTTCATGGAGGAGAGGCACCTTACCTTCGACAAATAGCAATTAAAATTCTAAATTTGACAAGTAGCTCTTCAGGATGTGAGAGAAATTTTATTGTATTTGAAGGGGTAAATACTACTAAAATGATTATATATTTTATAATTTTCAATTACATTATTTTTAAAATTAACACTCTAAACTTCTCTTTTCTCTTGTGCAAAATAATATATAAATTTGCATATACATACTAAGAAGAACATGCTGGACACGAAAAGGTTGAATGATCTCGTGTTCGTTCAGTTCAACAAAAAAATAACACAGAAAAGAAATGCGAAGGATGGGAATGTAAGGATGTGCTTGTTGCTCCAGATGATTCCAGAACTTTGCACTAGAATGATGCATTTGTCAGAGGAAGAGAGAATGATGACGAGGATGAGATTTTCTCCAGTTCCGGCTTGACATGGGATCTTGTCGCTGCGGCGACTGGAGCTAATGAAGATAGACTCAAGAGAAGCAAAAGGGCACTAAAAAGGAGAGCTGTAGTGGAAAGGAGAGCACAAGATGATTCAACCAGTGCGATTGCTGAAGATCTTTCCGAACATGATCTCGATAGAGATGCTTTAGAAGAAGAGGGTGATGATGTGAATGAAAATTATGATAATAGCTCCGAGAAGGAGTTGGATAATAATGTTCATTATGAAAATGACAATGAGAATTAGTAGAGAATTTGGTGATTGGAACGAACTATGTTTGACATAAACTTGTATTAATTTTTGAACATGTAAAACTAATTACTTATGCAATTGACACAAACTTGTATTAGCAATATGTGGATTATTGTCATATATTCATTTGTACATGCATCGTTCATTTGTATGTGCTAAAACCAACTTTCTTATGTTATTAAGGTTGTACTTTTTTATATTTGCATATTCATTGATCCTTATTCAATTTTCCTTTTCTATTTGCAGGTGGGCAATGTTTTTGATCCATGCATACATGCATCGTTCTGTCTTTTACATTGGGAGTTAAAGAGATAAATTTTTCTACCTTTTTAATTTTTTATGTAGAGCCAATTTATCTTCATTTTCCATACTTACAGTTATTATTTATAACTTTTTAGAGTTTTATAACACTTAATATATCCCTTTTTCTATAATTATTATATTAATATATATTAAAATATTAATATTCTGCATAATTCCGCGTAATCTGTTTAATCACTGCGTAATCCTCTTACGCGTTATGCGATCCTCGACCGCACACATACTGAAAACACATTTTAGAACATTGATAGGAGGAATAAGATTTATGCATGATTTGCTTTGCTTTTAATTTTTCTCGTCTCTATGGACTCTCTAGGTCGCTCCTTAGCTAAATAACATGCTGATCTTTCTGACCTTTTCTTACACAACAATTAATTTTTGAGGAAAAGTCAGTTTCATTTTTCTTGCTTTCTAAGTTTGTCATTTTGTAAATGTTGTTTATTTAGTTGATGTTTTAGCTATTAATAGTATATAAACATGAATCCTGTAAGTGTGCAAAAAGGCAATTTTTATATCAGATGATGTGTTGATGTTGTTTTTTTCAGTCTTTTTTGTCTAAGTCCTGCGCTTCGGATGTTTATTAATTTTCTTTGTTTCATGATTTTGTATCTCAGTCTTAAATTGGTTCAAAACTACAGTAAGATTAATTCACATATTAACTAATCCTTAAAATAAATATCACAACTTCAAATTCTATTCATAATAGTATTTACCTGTAAACCTATTAAAAAAAGGGAAAAAGAAATTTCATTTCAAGTGCATTGTACATGCATGTCAAATATCAGATAAGGGATATTCATATTTGATAGTGGATATATGACGATATATTAGGGATACATGCTCATATCTGGATTCATTTCAAACATTATATATACACGTCAACTATGTAACTTTACTATATTAGAACTGGTTTAATGTCATATATCTAACGAGTTTTGCTTCACATATATGTAAAGCTAATCGAGAATGTGTACATAAATGCAAGCATAACACAATAAATAATAAATAGACCAGACTCGATCTAGAGTTGAAAACACATGTTATAGGAATTATTGAGATTAAGACACGGCAAAAATAGTTGAAGCAAATAGATAGCAAAAATAATAGTGGCGAGAACGATGTGAGTAGTAACGACAATAGCAGTAAGCAAAGCAAGCAACAGAGTAAAGAGAGAAGAAGCAAAAGGAAGAGAATCTTGACAAAGATTTTTAGTATTTAGTACTAAAAAAAGGCTCCACAATATATATCTCTAGGACTTTTAACTCTCGACATGAGATAGAATCGATTCTGTCCTTAGAAAGTTTTCTTGGCAGCAAATTAAAAATCTATTGATTTAAGCAGAGGTGAAAGAATTTGGATTTTTCCTTTGTAAATACATAGAAATGATATTCGAAATGAAGATCAAACATATTTCTAAGTTAAAACACAACTGTGAAAAATAAGCCATATTGGCTAATAAATTGGGGCTATATATCAGGTGATACTGCATATATCGGCCGATATATGAATAAAACAATACAAACCTGTCTTTTTGCATATTGTCTCAGCTGGCGCTGAAAAAGAGCTATTTAGAACAATGGGGGCTATACTATTTAAATATACGATGAATTTTCTCCCTAAATATTTGAGAACTACAAATATTTCACACGTGTATTATGCGTGCCTTTTGGCTAGTACTACTATACGTGCCAATTATGATAATAAGTGGCTACATGTATGTCATGCCTGACAAGGACAGAAAAGTCGGGTTTCTCGAATAAGAAGTTTATTACACATTGCTGGTTGTACAGAAGGCTTCGAGATCATATGTTAAAAACAAACTATACGAGTGAAAACTCCTTTTCAACAGTCTAATAAGGAATTCCATCTTAGTGAGTCTACACAAAAAAGCAAACTCATAATAAACAAAAACATATTCATCTACAACCTATGCCTAATAATAATTTCATATATAACAACATTACAAATTGATCAAAGCGCCATCTGCATATAAAGGACCCACGGACCACAATGAAAAAAAGATAAATATCAGTTTTTAATCAAATATAGGAATTCCATTTTGAATTGCAGAACACAAAGCATCGAAGGCTCAAACTCTATCAAGCGAAATCAAGCGAAAACCACATATTATTCTAATAACCTAAAAACAATGTGTATGTGTAGAGAGGCAAATTAGCTCCTTCTGGAAGGATTACGGCCAAATTCTTCCCACTCAATTTCAACTTCAGCCATTCCCATGGACAATCCACACTGTTCAAATTGATCTACATCATTTAAAGTGCCTAAAAACCAAAACCAAATGAACTACATATTTTTAGCCATGCATCAACTATGTGCAAAATAGACAGCCGAAGCTAACATTTTGTTTCGATTAGGTTTTAAATATTCAATTTCTCGATTAACCAATTGGATCACAATATGAAAACATAAATCCTTGCTCACAAAATTTTGTTAGGACTCTACAATTCTAGTCAATTAAAGTACACTACTATCCATTTAGACCATCCCATGCCAAGCTGATGCATAAGGGAAAAAAAATGTTAAAGACACATGATTTTTGTTTTTTGGACTCTCTAGAAAATGTAGATCAACTTAAAAGGAGTGGATATGAAGATTTTAAATAGCAGCCGCAGCACCGCAATATCGAAAGATATTGCTGTATAGATATTAAGCCACTACGATATTGAACATCTCAATGCGTTTACCACTTCTATGATATAATTGGGTCCAACCCGCTATTACAGCCATAATATCGGAATCTAATATCCTTCGATTTCTACTTATATCGGAGCCCATACTAAAATTGCATTCTTCTTTTAGCTCGTTTAATTTATTTTATCTTTTCATAGCTAGTTATACAAAATTGGGTATCTAATTACCTCCATTTAAACTTTAACTTAAGTGATTTCTTTTTATAATCTTTTTTAAAGATTGATTTACAGGTTATTGGTCAATAATTTACTTTTAAATGACATTAAAATTATTACACATTTGAATTATAGTAAAATTAAGAAAATTACAAACTTATAATAGAACTATGCCATGGAAAAGGTACTAGTTAGGTTCTTAGTGTTTACGGGTTCATCGACTAAATACAAATTGTCGAAGTATATCCTAAATATGTGTACATATGTGTCTGTATGATGTTGTATATATCTTTATATGATGTATGATGCATTACCTTATTCATATTTGTTATAGGATATCCATATGATAACGATATCACATATGGAATTTTTTCAACCAATATATGTGTTGTAGCCCGCATTTAAAACCTTGGTGGATATTGAACTAGGTTCTCCTGTCAGTGGATTTGGCTGTGAAGGATTTGGCGGGAACCAATCTCTCTCTCAACCCAAACATATTGATCACTTGTGAAGATCAGGTTTTCAACAGGATACAATAAAGTCAATGCAACCCTCAAAAATCTAAAGATAAACTAATCTTGTCATCATAATAAGTACCCCTGCCTAGCAGAGATGTATTTTGAAGTTGACTTGAAAGGGGAAAAAAAATTAAAATACTGTAATGAATCTCTTGATCAGGTTTCAACAGTAGACGAGTCTACAACAACAACAACAACTACTAAGCCTTTTATCCCAAGTATTTGGGGTAGGCTACATGAACCAAAAAAAGAATCACGCCGGATCGATCACTTTGATATTCCTTCTCCATTCATTTCTATCAAGTAATATCTCCTTATTTAAACCTCTAGACTCCATATCTTTGCGTATCACCTCCATTCATATTTTCTTCAGTCTTCCCTTCGTTCTTTTAACTTGTCCTACATTGATAAACTCTCCTCTTCGAACTGGTGCACTTGTAAGCCTACGTTGCACATGACCAAACCATCGTAAGCGATTTTCTCGCATCTTCTCATTGATGAGAGCTACACCTAGCTTAGCACGAATATCTTCATTTCTCACTCTATCTCTCCTAGTGTTGCCGCACATCCAACGGAGCATGCGCATCTCTGCTACACTTATCTTCTGTGAATGACGTTTCTTTATAGCCCAACATTTCGTGTCATATAATAAAGTTGGCCTAATAGCAGTCCTATAAAATTTTCTTTTCAATCTTAACGGAATGTTACGGTCGCATAAAACTCCCGTTGCCCTCCTCCATTTTAACCAGCCAGCTTGTATCCTATAGTTAACATCATTATCGATCTCTCCATCATTCTGAATAATAGAACCCAAATATCTAAACTGACTGCTCATTTGTATCTCCTGTCTATCTAGTTTTACAGCATTATAGTCTATGGTCCATCGTTTACTAAATTTACACTCCATATACTCTGTTTTAGACCAACTCAATCTAAAACCTCTAAATTCTAATGTATGCCTCCATAACTCTAACTTGGCATTTACCCCTTCTCTTGCCTCATCAACTAAAACAATATCATCAGCAAATAGCATACACCAAGGTATCTCATCCTGAATGGCTTTAGTAAGCTCATCCATCACTATAGCAAATAAGAATGGGCTCAATGCAGATCCTTGATGTAATCCAATTGTGATAGAAAAATCACTAGTTAAACCACCACATGTTCTGACATTGGCCACTACTCCATCATACATGTTCTTAATTATGTCGATATATGTAACGCCCCATTTCTAAAATGATTTCATGGTATGGAAAGTAGCAAATTTATTAAATCTTACTAATGTATATATTTTTCAAGTAAACATGGATTAGCATAAAAACAATTATAACCTAACATAATATCTTGTATAAAAGAAATATTTTAACAATTTAATGTATAACCTTACTTGAAATCTTCTCTTTAAAACATGATTATGAATATATATCAATGTTGAAAATAACACGTTATGAAACCCGTTATATTGCGTTACGTAACCTAACGGAACCCCAACGCTACGTAACAACTGAAAATAACTCAGTGAATCGTAACAGTACGTTTTTTATGTTATTTTACGTGATATTACACAACATTACGTTAAGTTACGTTATGTTACGTCATTTACAATTATTTTTTAAGTAGTTTCTATGTTGTTGTTAATTATTTTTTTAGTAATTTCTATATTGTTGTTGATTATTATTTTGTTTATTAGCGAATTGTTGTAATTTTCTTGATTATTGTTGGCTTGTTTGATCGCTTATGGAATTGCTAACTTGTTAATTTACAATTATTTCCTTATTCACTTGTTGTAATTCCTTTTCGATTGTTGAAATATCTTACTTGTTGATTGTATTGAATTTTTAACTAAACTAAAATCAACAATTACAAATATGATAAATTGAACATTACAAAATATAAATTACAATAATGATAATAACTGAAATTGAAATAAAAAATTAAAATCTTGTTTTCTTGTTTAACTAATAACTGGAATTACGGTTGGAGGCTTAATATAGTTTATGAAAATAAATGTGAAAATTATTCTAAATTTTAATATAAAATTAGAATAGATTATATATTACAAAATAGTTTTATATTCTTTTTTTAGATATTTTAAATTTATTTTTGAATTTATAAAAATTATTTTATATAGTTTTATATTTATTTTTAATTAAATAAATAGAAAATTACATATCCTACGTTATGCGTTACGCTATATGCGACATAACCTAACAGAGACAAAACGTTAGGTTATCGTTATCGCTATTTTAAACATTGATATATATATATATATACTTATTTTCTAATGGCAAGTGGAAAATGATTTTTAAATCATTATATTATACACAAAGAACTTATGTAGAAAACTTTAAATTTATATCAAATATGAACATTCATAAATATGCATTTTTATAATTTAAAAATTAAACATATAGTTTAACTTTACAACTTGTAGTTTAAGAATGAGAGATTATAAATAAAATGATAAAATGATATATAAACATAGAGTAAAGTGTAAAAATCATATTTTTATTTTTTTAGAATAATCATAGAGATTTTTTTTTATAGAGATATTATCTTTTTAAAATTTAACAAATCAAGATTCTAAGTTAACCATAAACAATTAGAGTTAGAAATAAAACATGAGAGTGGATGTGATTTTACTTGTCTTGATTGGTTAGGGAAGGTAAGGCTATCTTGAGGGTAGAGAACTTCTTTTCTTTTTCTTCTCTTTTCTTCTTCTCTTGAGTTTGAGTAAAAAAAAAAAAGAAGAGAGGAATTAAAAATAAAGGAGAGAAAATAAATAAAAGGAAGGGAAGAAAAATATATTGATAAAAGAGAGATATGGGGGTAACATGATGGTTTGTCATGCTTGGCCAAAGGACAAGCATGGTGAAAAAGGTATGGGTGAATAAAAACAAAATAGGAATAGGACAAATGACTAATAATAATAGGTTATTAAAGTTGTTTAAAACTATAATTTCTAATTAAACTAACCCAAATAAAGTCAATCTTCATCTTTACAAGTCAAAAGAAGAGAGACTAGTAAAAATATGTGTAGGACCCACCGGTGATTAAAATAATATTATTTTAAGTGACTATCTTAAAAATTTTAAGAAAATCACAAAAATATAGAAAAATGAGACAAACACAACACATTCATTTTGGGATTAATCTGATATCAAGAATGTAAGTTATGATGAAATTAGGTTGTTACATCTTACCCTCCTTACAAAAAAATTTCGTCCTCGAAATTTAATTTTTTTTTTTTACTGATTGGAGTAATAAGATATCAATCAATTGATAAGAATTTTCTTATTGAGAAAATAGTTCCAATCAGAATATAATTGAAAACTAACTTGTCATACTATCTAAACTAGTGGAATAAATAATCAAAGATATATGATGGAAAAAAATATCATAAGTCTTTCTTATTAAGATCCTTGCGAATAGCTGCAATAATTGCCTGCAAATCAATTATTGCCACGCCAATAGATAAGACTCATTATAGCGAAAGCATATGATTTTAGTCGAAAATCAACTATGGAGTATCTCATAAATCCGCTTGCTATAGTTCTAATGAATGAATGTAATTGTTGTCGACTGAGAATTAACCTCTATAATTACCATGTCAACTCAATAGGACTCGAACAGCAGAAGTACAAGACTAGGTACATAGAAAATCAAAAGATATATATGATATGGATAAAAGAAGGCAAGATAGAAAATTAACTAATAATAGGACCAAGATAAGATTTCAGATCAAAGAAAATTTTGGACATGTTTACATATGGCAGTAGTTCCTAAGACATCCTAAATTAACCTAGAGCTCTGATACAACTCTGTAACGCCCCATTTCTAAAATGATTTCATGATATGGAAAGTAGCAAATTTATTAAATCTTACTAATGTATATATTTTTTAAGTAAACATGGATTAGCATAAAAAAAATTATAACCTACCATAATATCTTGTAAAAAAGAAATATTTTAACAATTTAATGTATAAACTTATTTGAAATCTTCTCTTGAAAACATGATTATGAATACATATATATATATATATACCTATTTTCTAATGGCAAGTGGAAAATGATTTTTAAATCATTATATTATACACAAAGAACTTATGTAGAAAATTTAAATTTATATCAAATATGATGAGCATTCATAAATGTGCATTTTTATAATTTAAAAATTAAACATATACTTTAACTTTACAACTTGTAGTTTAAGAATGAGAGATTATAAATAAAATAATAAAACGATATATAAACATAGAGCAAAGTGTAAAAATCATATTTTTATTTTTTTAGAATAATCATAGAGATTTTTTTTTATAGAGATATTATCTTTTTAAAATTTAACAAATCAAGATTCTAAGTTAACCATAAACAATTAGAGTTAGAAATAAAATATGAGAGTGGATGTGATTTTACTTGCTTTGATTGGTTAGGAAAGATAAGCCTATCTTGAGGCTAGAGAACTTCTTTTCTTTTTCTTCTCTTTTCTTCTTCTCTTGAGTTTGAGTAAAAAAAAAAAGAAGAGAGGAATTAAAAATAAAGGAGAGAAAATAAATAAAAGGAAGGGAAGAAAAATATATTGATAAAAGAGAGATATGGGGGTAACATGATGGTTTGTCATGCTTGGCCAAAGGACAAGCATGGTGAAAAAGGTATGGGTGAATAAAAACAAAATAGGAATAGGACAAATGACTAATAATAATAGGTTATTAAAGTTGTTTAAAACTATAATTTCTAATTAAACTAACCCAAATAAAGTCAATCTTCATCTTTACAAGTCAAAAGAAGAGAGACTAGTAAAAATATGTGTAGGACCCACCGGTGATTAAAATAATATTATTTTAAGTGACTATCTTAAAAATTTTAAGAAAATCACAAAAATATAGAAAAATGAGACAAACACAACACATTCATTTTGGGATTAATCTGATATCAAGAATGTAAGTTATGATGAAATTAGGTTGTTACATTCTACCCTCCTTACAAAAAAATTTCGTCCTCGAAATTTAATTTTTTTTTTTTTAACTGATTAGAGTAATAAGATATCAATCAATTGATAAGAATTTGGTTATTGAGAAAATAGTTCCAATCAGAATATAATTGAAAACTAACTTGTCATACTATCTAAACTAGTGGGATAAATAATCAAAGATATATGATGGAAAAAAATATCATAAGTCTCACTTATTAAGATCCTTGCGAATATCTGCAATAATTGCCTGCAAATCAATTATTGCCACGCCAATAGATAAGACTCATTATAGCGAAAGCATATGATTTTAGTCGAAAATCAACTATGGAGTATCTCATAAATCCGCTTGCTATAGTTCTAATGAATGACTGTAATTGTTGTCGGCTGAGAATAAACCTCTATAATTACCACGTCAACTCAATAGGACTCGAACAGCAGAAGTACAAGACTAGGTACATAGAAAATCAAAAGATATATATGGTATGGATAAAAGAAGGCAAGATAGAAAATTAACTAATAATAGGACCAAGATAAGATTTCAGATCAAAGAAAATTTTGGACATGTTTATATATGGCAGTAGCTCCTAAGACATCCTAAATTAACCTAGAGCTCTGATACCACTCTGTAACGCCCCATTTCTAAAATGATTTCATGATATGGAAAGTAGCAAATTTATTAAATCTTACTAATGTATATATTTTTCAAGTAAAGCATAAAAAGAATTATAACCTAACATAATATCTTGTAAAAAAAATACTTTAACAATTTACTGTATAAACTTATTTGAAATCTTCTCTTTAAAACATGATTATGAATACATATATATATACCTATTTTCTAATGGCAAGTGGAAAATAATTTTTAAATCATTATATTATACACAAAGAACTTATGTAGAAAACTTTAAATTTATATCAAATATGATGAACATTCATAAATGTGCATTTTTATAATTTAAAAATTAAACATATAGTTTAACTTTACAACTTGTAGTTTAAGAATGAGAGATTATAAATAAAATAATAAAACGATATATAAACATAAAGTAAAGTGTAAAAATCATATTTTTATTTTTTTAGAATAATCATAGAGATTTTTTTATATAGAGATATTATCTTTTTAAAATTTAACAAATCAAGATTCTAAGTTAACCATAAACAATTAGAGTTAGAAATAAAACATGAGAGTGGATGTGATTTTACTTGCCTTAATTGGTTAGGGAAGGTAAGCCTATTTTGAGACTAGAGAACTTCTTCTTCTTTTCTTTTTCTTCTCTTTTCTTATTCTTCTTCTCTTTTCTTCTTCTCTTGAGTTTGAGTAAAAAAAAAAAAAGAGGAATGAAAAATAAAGGAGAGAAAATAAATAAAAAGAAGGGAAGAAAAAGATATAGATAAAAGAGAGATATGGGGGTAACATGATGGTTAGTCATGCTTGGCCAAAGGACAAGCATGGTGAAGAAGGTATGGGTTAATAAAAACAAAATAGGAATAGGACAAATGACTAATAATAATAGGTTATTAAAGTTGTTTAAAACTATAATTTCAAATTAAACTATCCAAATAAAGTCAAACTTTATCTTTACAATTCAAAAGAAGATAGACTAGTAAAAATATGTGTAGGACCCAGCGGTGATTAAAATAATATTATTTTAAGTGACTCTTAAAAATTTTAAGAAAATCACAAAAATATAGAAAAATGAGACAAACACAACACATTCATTTTGGGATTAATCTGATATAAAGAATGTAAGTTATGATGAAATTATATTGTTACAATATACTTGATGGGAACTCTTTTATTTATCAGTGTCCACCAAAGTATCTCTCGTGGAACTTTATCATAGGCTTTCTCCAAGTCAATAAATACCATATGCAAATCTCTATTTCTCTCTCGGAATCACTCTATAAGTTGACGAAGTAAATGAATAGCTTCTCTCGTCGATCGCCCCGGCATAAATCCAAACGGGTTCTCCGATATTTTAACAGTTTGTCGCAATCTATGTTCAATTACCCTTTCCCAAAGCTTCATAGACGAGTCTACAAATCCCTACAAAATCCTATGAGAAATCCATCTTGTCGGCATAAAACCAATGCCCAACACAAGCAATTTGAAGTAGACTCAAGGAAAAATCAAAATACAATAACGAATCACTTGAAAACGTAGAAAGTAGAATATCAAACTAAAATCCAATATAAAGTAGAACCGTGTCACTATTGTCTATCCAAACCCAGGTTGATGATGGAAGTCAACTTCATATTGTAATGGGAAAGTTATGAGGATGCCAGCTTCAGACTGTAATGGGAAAGTTATGAGAAGCACATGCATATGCATGCATCAACAAAATCAAGTATGATAAAACCATGCCAACATAATATTTCCCAAACTTGAATTTTTTTATGGCGTATACATGCACAGCATGTTGCCTCATTATTCAAGTCTAAAATGAGACACAACTAAAAACTAATTTACAACATGCAACTCGTTTCCATTAGTTTAAAGTTAACATCTTGAGGGCTACTAGTAGCATTACAAATAGAAAATGGCTCCACCATGCCCAAGTCGTTGTACAAATATACAACTGGGCTCTAGATTGATAAATAGGAGCCATCAAATGCTTGGGCAGAGCAAGAGCAAGAAACTCAAAATCAAGTTGGACCAAAGGCTGAACTGGGAGCATCCAAAGCACAGTCAGTTGATGCTCCTAGAGCTACAGGTTTAAAAGAATAGGTCAAATAAAAATTTTATTTAAACATATATGATATTTGAAGGTCACTGGTTGTTTCTCATGATAAGCTTAGCACTCTTACGTCTTAGCTTTAGTATATAAAATCAATACTGAAAGTAAATACAAAAAAGTTGAAGTCTGGAAATTGAAAGTATCTATGTACCCTTCTATTGCAGAAGCATGCAGCTGTGTCCATGCCAGACATATGTAACACACTTCAAAACAACGGAAAGCAGTGTATCCATTATGAAGAAAAGAAAAGAAAAGCGAAGTTTCTACTCAAATATCATGCATGAATCGTTGCCGTAAGAGAGCACCTTCTGAGCAAGTAGGTAAAGCATTCTTGTTGAAACTGCAGTCGTGTGCGTTCGGAGCAAATTTTTCTCTGCTTCCTCCCTTTTCCATTTGTACCTATATCTGTGGAGAGCATAACATTGGTCAGAGACTTGTAACAAGAATAATATACTCAGTAATATTAACATACCCAATGGACCCATAAGCTCCAATTTCATGAACTTGCTTCACTTGCTGCAGATATTCTTCCGGTAGTTCCCTTGTAGTAGAAGGAACTGCAACAAATAACTACTGGTCTTTTGTAATAAACAGAAACAAATTTCAATTTCAATTGAGGAAGGACAACAAACCTTTAAGAAAGAAGGTATCATGTGAATCACGAGCAGGATGCTGTTGTGGCTGGAATAGAGCATCAAAATTCCAGAAGCTGCAGAAAGAAAAAAAAAATCAAATTGATCAGAATTCAAGCCATGATAGACAAATTTAAGGAGATTGAATGCACAAAAAGCACTTTCTAGCAGAAATAAAAAGCTGGCTGTACATACTGATTTAGAGGAGTGTCAGTATAAGCATTGCATAAGCACAAAAATGTTTTACATATTGTCTCCTACATCAGACAGTCGTTTTGAATTCCCCAATGTTATGATGCACTAACTTGTTTTTAACCATAGCACTTTTGAGAGAGGTATTACTATCTACTACTTTGAGTAGTGGATAATATACTAGCTAATATAGCTTGATGCAATATCAAATACTATGGCCAGACAAGATCCTTTTGGCTTACATAGGTCTAGGTTGCAGGTTTGATGTTTTTATTAAGCAGCAACCAAAGGCCCAAATCTTATATTCTCATTTCTATTCCCTCTGCCCCAGTTCAATAACAACTCAATCATTTGCTGGCTGACTTCCTATGCCTGAGACAATGCTGCTGCTAACGAAGCCACCACCAATAAATCACTTATTTTCCCTTATACACTCTCTTCTAGATGAATTATCTTTGCTTCTGCCCTCAACTTCTATTCCTAATACAAAGCTTTGCTGCTGCTGCTCCCATGTTTGGTAACTCAAACAGTTACGAGATTCATAAAGTTTGCTAATGAGTAGACAAATAACAAGTTCCTGCTTCCCTACCCTTTTTCACGTTGTTACTTTTGAAATCAAATTTTATTAGTTTTAACAAATGAGTTTGAAAGGCATGGCAGCAGATTAGATTACTTTGTCTAATATGATTTTTTTTCCCCCTTTTTCAGAATAAATGGATCATACACAGAAAAAAAAAAAAGAAGCAATTTTTGTAGATAGATGGAGCACACATTCAAAACAAAGTAATTTTTGTAAATATACTAAAAGGCATAATGGAGGCAACAGAAACCTTTGGCACTGTTTCATTCGATACTCATTACAGCTAACAAGCCTAACATACAAGTTACATATAAATGTATTAGCATGCCACTATACCATTTGGGGTCGACTACACATATCCCTTTTCTCCATCAAGCAAAGAGTATAGTAGAATTATATTTGTCATTTCAATTATGTCTTTTGTAATAATATCTATGACGACTAACTTGGAGAATGTATATGATTAATGTGGTGAATGTTAGAAAATAAAGAATTAACAAAACCATTAATTCATCTAGAAATCTATATATAAAAAAAAAGTTGTCTTCTTTGTCCGGAAATAAACAGCCAATCCAAGTAGATTGAGAAAAACAGGTATGCTACATGACTTGAGACAGACTTATTCAAGACATAGCTTTTTAACTGAAACTTACATACTTCTCAGAGATTCATTAGTTAGCAATTCCAATGCAACCATCTTATAGTTGATAATGATTACACATTTTAAAAATTGGCGAGATAATCATTCAACTCTCAACTCTTTGGAAACAGAAATATAATGCTCATTGCAGCTGAAATAATACCAGTAAACATTTAAACAGGGCACAAGAAAGTACCTGCTCTCTACAAAATTATTTGTTGGCATCTCCTCAAAACTGGACCAGACAAGAAGCATTAGGACTGCAACTACTCTACTTGAGTACATACGTCATCAGCTAAAAGCAATTTATGTTGGCTTACCCCATCTGAAGAAAGATATTCTGGATTGCTTCTCGTACCTGAACAAAAATAATTTCAAGGGACAGAAAAAAACTAAGATAAAGAAGTAACTCTAAGGAAATATATTGACCGACCACAATCAATAGCATTTAACGACATACACCAAATTTTCAGTAGACTATTTACTGATACTTGGAGAACCTAATTTGTCAATAGAGAGTAGAATACCAATATATTCCTTCCAACTATGCATTTGCAACTTCGAAGGGTGCATGTACACCCCTCCAAAATTTCACGAAATCCATACCAAACCATATTCCTTCCAAATATGCATTTGCATTATTGGAGGGTGCTGTACACTGTCCAAATTTTCACAAAATTTATATTAATATTCTTTCCATAAGCACTCTACCACAATCATAGTAATAAAAAATAATGATCTGTTGCGATAAGCAAGTCAAAAGTGGGTAAATTCTGTCGTTCTTCTACCCGATTTTTGTTCTCAACATTCATAAATTCTTCTATAAATATTTTGACATAGTCGACGTGGACTTGCAGGATACCGTCTATATAAGTACCTGAAGTCAGATCTATGAGATACACAGGATTTGCTGCTTTAACCTCACAACAGGTTCAACAGAAATTAAGAAATATGTGTGGTCTCTAGGAACCTATGCTGGATTTCCATAAATTTGAGCATATATGATCACCACCAAGCCATAGGTGTAAAGTTATATACTGTAGGGGATACATACATTGTTACTCATATTGACAAGAAAGTATTAGCAAGAATTTAACTGCATGAAAAAGGTGAGAAGATTAAAGGAGATTGAAACTAGTGAAGGAACACGAAGGTCGCAATAGGTGGTAAGGACATCTTGATCAAGTTATATTTAAATTGGTGGATTACATGTGTATCAAGTACATGAATAGCTAGGAACATCTGACGGTCCTGACCTATATAAAATTTTTTATGGCAAAATTTACAGTGTGCCCATCTCTCATGCTGCCAATCTCATCCATGTTCAAAGTTCGACTGAAACACTAATTTTGGTCTCATCCAGAAGATTCTAATTACGATGGATAGAACTACGCTCGAAGTAATTCAACCTATTTCCAGCAAGTGTTTTTCATCCACTCACCAGGTATCATTACAAAGCAGTGTGTGTCGTAAATGTCATTGAAGCTTTAAGAATGGAAGTTACGGTTCCATATTATATTACTAAACCCCCTCTACACTTTACAGTTAAATATTTTTATTACTCTCCTACCATGACATCCGTGTTTGTGATTAGATTAATCCTATGCAGAGTGATAGCAACAAATTCACTTGCAAGATGTAATCAAGATCAAAATGATTGAAGACTGGAAGCTAGGTTGACGTCCTGCAAGACTAAAGGTACCTCTATTCAGAGATATCCATGGCATACTAATGGCAAGTAATTGTACTTTTTAACAGTATGTTCATTTAGGTAAGTTCATATTTCACTTACTGTAGTAATTCAAAAAAAATTAAAATCAGCAGCAAGTGCTAACACTGACATGTAAATATTCAAAGAGGTCATAGAAAATAAAGAGAGCTAGTCAAGCCATGCCTCGAGCAGAGGATGTAGGTAGCCTATTTCAATTGGCTGTTCTTGTACATCTAGATTGTAGTCTTTGAACTCTAAATCCTTCCAGTCACCTCTGAAATCAAAACAAATGAACACAATATAATTAGCATGTAATATGTTAAACGCTCATGCACTAAAACAAGGAATTCAATGTTGTGAAATGAGGAAGTTAACTATAAGAACTTGTGCATACTTTTGAGCAATAAGCTAAAAACTCATACACATTTAGAATCCAATGTCATCCAAAGTTTTACGTAAACTTTAGTATCAATATGAATCATAAAAATACTCAGTGTCATCATATAATTCTCTCACAATAATCATGGAGTTTCAAGAAATGCATTAAAGGATATGATTATTATCAAAAAAAAATATCAATTTAACAAATAAGACAGGATAGTGGTGTACTTGAGATGTTCTCGAGTTAAATCTGTTGCAACCTTCTTCCTCTCTGGTGCGTAATTAGGGCCTTTTCTGAGAGAGTAAGCCTTCGATGTCCTATAAAAATGGTACAAAGGAAAGTAAAAGGCGT
The DNA here is from genome assembly GCA_036321105.1 of Dracaena cambodiana. Lineage (NCBI taxonomy): Eukaryota > Viridiplantae > Streptophyta > Magnoliopsida > Asparagales > Asparagaceae > Dracaena > Dracaena cambodiana. The sequence goes on from JAYEPQ010000018.1 coordinate 9,950,177, forward strand.
GTTATAAAAAATCAGCATGTTCCGTAAATGTAATTCACAAAATGAAGAATTTGGGCACTGAATTAACATATCCCCACATTATATGAAACACTTGATCAGACACAAATACAAACAGCATTCAGAAATAAACAATACGATTATTTGTTTCATTTAACAAATAAAATTTCAAACATAGGATTAGGAAATGATTATTACTGAAGGGTAATGAGCTTTCTCTTCTTTAAGGTAGCAATATCCTTATCGTCAACCACCTAGAGTGAAGTAAATATTAGAAACACAAAATTTATAAAAAAAAATGTGGAGCAAAATGTGGAGCATGTTAAAATATCATCAAGTTGAGCGTACAGAATTCCATTCTAGTAGTATATGCAGAATTCCATTCTAGTAGTATATGCACCTTTTTAGCTTCAATACTTTTTAGCAAATCATGGATGTTATCTTCAACATGTTCCACCTAAGAAAAAATGAAAACTGAGTCAATACTAACGTTATGAATAGAAAGAACAAGTTCAATGTGTATTTATCACTAACTTAAAGCATCACATCATCCAATAGTATCTGCTAACTTACTCATTAAACTGATATTCCTAGCAAACACCGACAAGAACCATATAGAAAAATGCAGAGAAGTATATACTGCAGAACTATACAGTTGTTGATATTCAGTATCTTACAGTAAACTGACTGCTAAACCAGAAGCAGTAACTACTGGACGCCAAGAAGATTACCCTAAATGCGTTTGGTTTGCAAGAGAAAAGCTAACAGTAAATAGTTATTAATGAAAATATTTGAACAACGCACAACAAATAAAACCACCTTTCTTAAGAACAGCTGCTTCTCAATCTCCACCCATTTGTTCTTAATGGCTTGAGAAGAACCGATCTTGAAAATCTGAGGGCTAATTTTTTTCTGAAAGAAAAATTATTAAAAAAAATATTTAACAGTCACCACTTTATTACATAAAATCCCATAAAAAATGGAGAACAAAAAATAAAAGCTAATCATTCACCTCAAGGTCGGCCCTCGAGATCCCTTCGGGAGGCACGGCTGAGAAAACCTTGACTTCAGGCGAGCCTTCATCCGCGTATAGTTTGCCTTCCTCTGTCAGCAGCCACTGCTCCTTCTTAATTTCCTGCATCGAAGATAGAAAAAGGAGGGATCTTTATTAGGGTTTTGAGTGGTGAATCAAACGGGAAAAAGGTCAATTAGATAACTTTTCGACCTTGGCATCGACAAATTGGAAGCCGGAGAGGCTCTTTATGACGCTCTCGAGATCGCCGCGGTTGATCCCGTTGCTCTCAGCGAACTCATCGGAGTCCCGTATCTCGTCGTTGGTGTTGAGAAAACCTAGGATACACTTCTCGGCCATTGCTTTTGGTTCGGAGACTTCGGCCGCCATGTTGGTGGTCGCCGGCGGAGTTGTCGGCGGTCGAGTCGAAAGCAGTAGTCGCGAGAGGGACGGCGGAGGAAGACAGATGAATGAAAGGATCGGTTTGGTGCTTAGGGCTTTGAAACCGGTTGGTTCCGGGCTCGGGGTGTTACAAAACCCGCTCAGGGATCCCGGGTTGTTCCGGCTCGGGGTGTTACAAGACCCGCTCAGGGACACGAACCCACTGTCGGATTGTGCCCCAGGAGCTTTTAAGGGCACATATAGGATTGCAATGGATGCATTCACAGCCAAATTTTGGCTGTACTCGTATAAAAATTTTGAATTAAAAAATTAATTTTTTTTTTAATTTAAAATTTTATATAAAATAGACTAAAATTTAATCTGTATTCATTATTATTCTAGATACATGTATGTCTTAAAGCATTCCATTTCTACATCGATAATCTAATTTTTTTTTTTCATTTTTTAAAGCACCCCATTTCTACATCGATAGCCTAATTCTTTTTTCCAGGAATGCGAATGGGTGAATGTAACAGCTAATTTTTAGCCACATATTCAAATTTTTAAATTAAAATGAAAACTTTATTTTTTTAATTTAAAATTTGAATAGTACTGGTCAAAATTGACTTTGAACCTGCTCATTCTCATCCCTATATTTTGGGAAATTCTATTTACACACGGAAATTTTCTCTTCACGTACGGTTTTAAAACTTGTAAATAATTACAAGTTTGTTATTTATTTTTTTAACTAAATTACACTTTTAAATTCCGAATAAAAACTTCTTAGAATTTGGAACTACGACTCATTGTCTTCCTCATCTGTGTTTTTTCTGAAACCCTAAAAAATATTTTTTAGTGCAATGTAAATAAAAATTATATATCTTCCACAAACTCATCAATTTGATTTCTGAACCCCTTAAAACTTTTACATTAGCGTTCTTAAAAAGGTTTGGAAAAATTTTAAATTTTTCAAATTCATTGTAACAAGTGAAATTAGGGTTTAAAATTTGAGTTTTTTTATTCAAATGGAAAATTCCAAACGTACAATTGGTATCGGAGGACATATCTAAGTACAATTTAAAATTATTCTTAGATTTTTATGTGTATTTTTATTGTTACTACGTCGGCTTCTTGTTGGATTTTAATACCCGACCAAATGATTCTTTAGTCAGGTATTAATACCCGACCAATATATTTTTAGTTTGGAAATTAATATCCGACTCGAAAAACTTTGGAAAAATTTGGGATGGGACAACATGAGGAGGGTTAAAATTGGAAACAATTTTAGGCACAAAAATAAATTGGTAGTATTTCAAAATGAAAGTTTGGGATAAAAAGTAATAAGAACGTCAAGAGTAAATTGCAGTGCATAAATAGAATTTCTCCTACATTTTTCTAAGAGCATGCCATCAAATTACATTAATATTTATGTTCTGCTCTCGCGGTCGCACTGTCTAGCCCCGCCACTTTCGTCATACTCAATGACCTTGCCATCCATGCCCACCCTCCACCCCCCGCCCCTCCAATTCCCGAACAACCCTGCCATGCACACAATTCCCCCCCTCCCCCCACAACAAAACAAAAAACCCCATCCTCCCCCACCTATCATTTTCTCCATGGCACTACTCTCCAAACCGAGTCCCTCCTCCCTCTCCCCAGCAAAAAAAAAAACTCTTGTCACCACCTCCAGTGTCCCTCATCCCCTTTCTGTCACTCCCTCCTCTCCTGCTCAGCATATTGACTCCTTGCAGCAAACCTTCTCTTTTCTTTTCTATCTAACCCTTACTGACCCAACATCCACTACTCCTCTTGGTAATATAAAATCATACATACATTCTTAGGCGAACGTCCCCTTGGTAATATAAAATCATATATACATTCTTAGGCGAACGTCCCCTTGGTAATATAAAATCATACATACATTCTTAGGCGAACGTATGGTATATCCTGATTGTGAAGATAAATAAAAATTTATCTATAAAAAATAATGGTAAATTTGTAATACTTTTAAACTTTTTTTTAGATGTCCGACTTGGGTGTGTCCTTGGAAGCCTCGTATGTATCAGATCCACTATCGCAAATATAGGTTTTGGGTTGCTAAGTATAAAATTAATGGCATAAATAAATTACAAGCAATATGGTTTTTAAATATTTTATTTAGTTTTATTAATGATAATTATAACTAATATAATAACTAAAAAAATTAACGGTCTAAATAAATAATCGATCTCAAATTAATAATTAAAAAAATATAATTCTTCTAGGATGAACTTCAATTGAATTTAGAGAATTTATTTTAGAAAGAAATCTATTAAAATTTGAATTTTTTTTCTTTTCTAAAGAATTCTAATTAAATTTAGAGATGAGATTATTAAAGAAGAAACTCTATATATTAAAATAGTTTAAATTATTATTTCTTAAAACCATCTACATTTAGAAATTATAAAATGTAAGAAAACAAATAAAGAAGGGATAGACTTGTTAAGAAGTAATAGCACTAAAATAATTGAGAAATCTTAGTCACGCATGCATTGTGGTAATAGATAGAACAAGTGAATAATAATTTCTTGTTTAAAATAAGTTAAATTGATTGCCTCTTCATGGTTTTTTATATGCCACTGTAGTCGCTTGAAAAATATGTGGTGCATAAAGAAGCTCTATGGCCGATGAAGATATTGAAATAAGGGTCAAACAGAGCATGAGAAAGCT